>JAMKCH010022244.1:0-68277 GCA_023653785.1 Ophioderma brevispina | reverse complement strand
ACAACTAAACAAGAGACAAGGTCCTTTAAAAAAGGGAACAAATCTTCTGCATTTTAGTGCACATTTGTGAAATGAAAAAACAAAGTGAGTTTTGTTTCACTATATTGTAATGAAAACTATGCAACCATCATCATAATGATCAACCTTTATTGTGAAACAAAAGACATTCAGTTTCATGTTAATTTTTCTGATACATCTGGTTATATTTGAAGTAGAAATCAAATTCATGGAACACCAAGCTTCAATACTTCCCTTTTAAAGGGAACTTCCTATCTAGTGCAAAGGCCAAATCACTATGTGTAGTAATACCTGTCATACATTGCCGTACAAAAGTTGTGCCTGTTTACCACACTTGAAAATATTAGGTCTGCTTGATGAAATAGTTCCATGCATCAGTGTAAAATAACATACAAACAATGTAATTCTGTACCACAATTGAATATTATAACATTGGAAGTATTATTTTGGATATAAATTGGCTATAGGAAGTCATTCTACAGTTTAATTTGTAAGCAAAATTTTGCAATCTGATCCAACCAATCAGAAAAACTGGTACATTAGATACCCTTTAGGTTAGGACTAGTGTCATTTAGTGCAAGCAGGGAATGTCACTATCAATAGTGGTGCAAGTAGGGTATGGGTATATCACTGACCTGGGCGGTATGGAAATATGAGACTCTTTGAATCAAAGGCAGTATCAGTACAGCTGAGAGTGTAAACAATGTATGGGCTGTACACCACACAATAAGATGAGTACCACGGCATGAGGGTTTGGTCAATTCAGATTAATTCTTCTGCCTGGCAGAAGAAAAAAACGTCAAACATTTCTCGCGTGGGTGAACTTCAACTGTGCATGCCATCACGCGGCACATGTTAAGAAAGATTCTCCTACGCTCTGACGGCGAGTGCGTAAGTGGCAACGCAAAATGACACGCAGTACGCAGAATGCCCCTTCTCTGCAATTATCCTCTATAACCCTAAGGGTATTTTCTGGTTTATCAGCACTAGGGTTTTGCTATGGTGTGAGGAGTCCATGGTTAACGGTACCATTTGCTCCTAAAGGGGCATTAGTGATCCACAGCCTCATCCCACGAACTTCCCTAAAAAATGTTTGAATTTTATATAGCTTATATCATCTGAACCATCTGCCTCAGTAATCCATGTGTGACCATCTTATGGTGCAAATTGTGTCGACTGTAAGAATTTGCAATTGTTTTATTTTTCTGTCCGAAACGGACAGAAAATACAGCTCAGTAGATCATAACACAAAACCGCAAGAGCGGGATAGCTCACAATTTTGAGGAAGAAGTTTTGTCTCAAGATATGAGTGTGATCAATGAATAAAAGTGAAGGTGCTGGAATCACGAAATTAACCTTTAATACTCACAGACGTTTCAGTGGTATTTCAAAAAGACCTAAGATTGGAGTTTTTATACTGGAAAAGTAGAAATTCATGCATGTAACTTGGTCCTTTGGCTGACAAAAACCCTCTTATCTGTTGTGAAATTAGCAGGGGCATACCCAGGCATGGAGGCAGCGGAGTGCTGTCAGGAGTGCGGGGGAACTCTGATAAGTGAAAATAGGCTGATTTTGTTAATTTTGAAAGCCGGGGTGGCGCGCGCTGCTCCGCACCCCGGGGGGTACATGTACGCTGGTGTATAGGCTATTTTGGAGTGTGTGTTCAAAAAAGGTGGTACACTGATCTCAGCCTACTACCCCATCACTGTGCCATCAAACATGTAGATTTGAAGTACTATTTTCACCATTTCATCTACAAATATTTTGGCTAACTCTTTCCATTTCTATACTACAAGAATAAGTATGTATGAGTTGTGCATTTACCAGGAAAAAATACCTTACTAATGATGCTTGATTTAAAAAAAAAGCATTTGACACAGTAAACCACCAATTCTTGAATAAACTAACTTTATGGATTAAAGTAAGCACAGTATACGATGGTTGAAGTTATCTCTTGGTCGTACTCAATGTACTTCCATAGATGATACTATATATGACTTTGTAGCATTACTTGTGGTATGCCTCAAGGTTCATGACGGTATGACGGACCACTTGCCTTTTTAATTTATATTAATGACTTGCCTAAATATGTTAAACACTGTAAAGTTAATATGTATGCTGATGATACCATAATTTACTTTTCATCTAATTCAACAACTGATATAATTAACTGTTTAAATGAAGATCTTGATATAATCAATAACTGGCTGCAAAGTAACAAACTTAGCCTAAACATTAGCAAATCTGAATTTATGATAATAGGTTCTAGACAGCGGTTATATTCTGTCAAAGAATCTATTGATAGTGTTTCTATTACAATCAATGATGTGAATATTAAGAAAGTTGATAAATGTAAACATCTAGGAGTAATTATTGATAATACTTTGTCATGGAATCATCAAATAGATCATGTGCGTAAAAAATCTCTAAAAGGTATGTTTATGTTAAAGAAATGTAAACTTAATTCTATCCCCAAAGATATTTTGAACATGGTTTATAATACAATTGTACTAAAACATCTTGAGTATTGTAATGTAGTTTGGGGAAATTGTGGTATAAGCTTAGCTAATAAGTTACAAATTATCCAAAAACAGAAGCTGCTCGGCATGTATTGTGGAGCTCTGGGATGCTTCAAGCTCCTTAGTTCTTGATCAACTTAGTTGGAAAAACACTGTCAGTCGGACATCAGTACAATAGCTCAAGTTGATTTTAAAATTTTGACTGAAAAATCTTGCACTCCAATCTTCTGTCAGGAATTTTATATTAATAAAACGTATGATTTACGGCACAGTCATAATAACATCTTCATCATCAACCAACATACCGACTACAAAAAGGCGTTAAGATTAGCACGAGAGGTGCTATTATCGGAAATAAAACCCTGAGGAAAGTGTTAAAAATTTGCAGTTAAACATTTAACAAAAACAAACTTAATAGGGAGGTTTGTTGTTTTAGTAAAAAATTCCAACAGCAAAAGCAAAAAATATTGAAATTGCAAAAACAAAAAATATTATATTTATATTTACCACGGAACCCCCCCCCATGTGGAAGAAACAATATTCTGTATGGAAACATGTGATTGTTTACCGTGTTAAAATGAAGTTCTACTACTAGGGCTACTTGCAATACACATTACAGCTCACTTAAAATTGCATTTATTTAAAAATATTAAAAAAAAAAAAAAAAAAAAAAAAAAAAAAACATTTTTATGAAATAAAGAAATTATAGCAGAATTGGGTGGGCACCTTAAGTTTGTACTAGATTTGGTGTGTGAAAATCAACGATCTCTGACATTATTGTAGAGTATTATACAATGCATTGAAGGTCTCTATTCAGAAGCAATGCTTAAAAAGTCAATTTATTATCTCAAACTTTGCTAATATTTCAGGGTTCGGGGTAAAAAAGTGAGTTCAACCAAATAACTTGGTTTCACAAGTGATCATTTCTGTTCAATAGTGGATCCGGTTTGTGGTGTACATGTATTAAGTAACTTCAGTGATTTTGAATCTGCAGTTATGCTTCCCTGGTTAATGACTATGCTTGTTCAACACATGTTCATTTCTGCAATGTAGAGCATTTTGAGGGTGCAGCCTTAAATAATAATATAATATAAAAAACAGAACGTAGAAAGAAGTAGTATCGTTGAGAAAATGGCCAGATTATATGGTGAGGGCATTTTATAAGCTTTTTATTTAAGTAGTTGTTAAAGGCAATTGTATCATAGCTCAAAATCATGACATAAAAAATCAAAACAGGACATGCTATTATACTCTTGAAACCAAAAATCATCACTTTAACCCAAACTGGTCTGATGATTTATCACATTATTAACATTTAAAACTGAAACTTTAAAAACCATGCTATTCTAAATGCTAAAGCCAACCAAACAGCAAAACAACCAAAGAATGTAATGTGTTCATGTATGCGCACAGTTTGAGCTGGTCATTTAATTACATCCATGTGCATACATGTAACACATGCTATACCACACCCAACCATACCCACGCATCACAATAAACGCATGGAGGCACCGCATGTGCACACACACACAACACCACAAACAAACACACACATGGACGAATTGTGTCTGTTTGTCACACCAATACTGCCATAATAGAAAGCAAAGTATCTGTGCGTGTTCAGGCATTACATCCACTTTTGGAGTGTAATGAAGTGTGTGCCATTGTTTTGAGGGGATTACCCTGCTGGCGAGTGTTTGCACAGGGCACTTCGGGGCTCTCTTTCTCTCTTTTTTCCGTTCTACCCAGTGGCGGCGCAAACCTCTTTTTTGGGGGGGTGGCCAAAGTAGTAAAAATTGTGGGCAAAAGTGAAATTGGGGGGGGGGGATATGGGAGGAATGGGAATATAAAAAACAAAAGTTGAAATTTTTAAACCAAATTTTGGCCCCCCCCCAATCACTGATTTTTTGACCCCCATAATGTTGTGATTCTTATGCAAAAATCTGTCCTTTTTCTTTCGCCGGGGGTGGTGGTGGCGCAAATGCCCTCCTATGTCCCCGTAGCATCGCCACTGCTTCTCGCAGGCTGCAAATCTTATCATAATATTGATTAAAGGGATTAGCAGCGATTTGCTAATCGAAGCATCGAAAAATCATCAAAATTCATACTTTTTGATTTTTAATACTGGCATGGATATGCGAACATAACCGGCAAGTGGTTGGCTTGAAATCCGTCAGGTATTAAAGACACGCAAGTACTTTTATCTGATTCTGTAATTTCTATACGTGCGTATCCAAATTCCAACTGAGATCAAAGAAAGAAACCTTTCAGGGTGAATAGCCAGATTCGAAGAGTGGCTAGTGTGCACCATGATCAATATGGGTTGACCCTCGAACACCAAAGTATTGATCTTTGTTTATTCTGTACTGGTGTAAACCACAATCAGCTGTTTTGTGTACTAAAAATTTGAGACCATCGCTGTACGTCTATTTGCAGGAGACGGTAAGACAAATTTCCTCACATACTTCAATTTTGTTCACTATTTGGTGGTTTGTTTCTAAATTAAAGCAGTTATGGAATTGTACACTGATTTAAAAAGTATTTATTTCCACATTTTTTTTTCGATTCTCTTCTCCGCGAATTAATCGCTGCTAATCACCTTTATGTAACAAACTGGAAATATTCATTGAGATGACACTATGATTGGTAAAATCTCAGTTCCCTTGGCACAGTTCCAGTACCTTTCATTCACCAGTGTATTAGAAAATACCACTCCATGGGGTTCACCCTCGCGCTTTAGCGCAGCGAGGGTGATAGTCATGATGGACGAGTCTCGATTTCATATGTGTGACGACTATCAGGGGCTTCATTTTTGATCGTACGTCGATGAAATTTTGGTAGTGTTTTGGCCGCTCGGAGCGGTTTTTGGGCTGTGGATCTTTCGATTGGCGGGAAATTGGTAATATGCCGTGAAGTTACGAATATGCGCCGTGCATTTAGATTACGCCCCGCCGAGGTCGGGCATTTGACAAAGAATTCTCGCCGTGTTCATCTCTGGTTCTATTAGACCTCGATCGGTCGTGTTCCTTTTCGTGGGTATGCCTATCATGTGAATGGTGTTTGTAAGCTTCGTCTATTTCAAAGGGTATCACCGAAAAAAAGAACGTCGACAGATCTTCCCTTACGATGGTCCAAGATTTCCCACGGCTTTGTATGTAGCTGTGTCACAGAATCCGAAAGGTACTGCCAATATGATGGCTTGGGCGAAACATCAAACATTTGCCCACGGTGCACGGCCCACTAGGCTCGCTAATTAATATGCACGATCTATTTCCACACCGCCGTAGTCATGAGGAGGGTTGCACCAATCGATTTGTATTATTACAACCAAATGATCTCTGTTTATTTTTGCCTTGGCCCCGGTTCACCATGGAGAGTCGATTGACAACATTCGTGACCTCATTGAAAAAACATATGTTGCCTTTGGCCGGCCATTCAGGCTGCTGGCATCAAAAGGGGATCCTTTCCACCAGGTTGTGTGTACGGTTTCGCGGGTTGTGAACGTTCAAGTTTCAAACTAACACATGACCAATTTAAGCTCGGACATTACTAGTATTGGAAACAACAAAATAGACAATTTTGATTAGGACGAAAACAATGTTCTGAGCACAAGGTTTTGGTGGATTACACATGCAAAATAGGGCCCTGCCGTTTTCTAGGCACGGAGCTGAGGGGCTGTCATTTAGAACACAGTCAACAAGGGAAAGAGTCAACATTGCCACAGAGTGACTGTACAGCCGAGTGGCTACCCATACCACATTGCCTCCAGTACATGAGTATGGTGCTAGTTGTTTATAGTTTATTACTTCTGACAAATGTATGACATTTTAGCATGTTGCATAGTTATAAGCTTAGCGAATCATACAACATACACACCGGGAAGTGGATTGATAGTAAAACAGATCTTACTGAAATGTTGGGCATGTCAGACGAGTCATCAAATCCTTTGCATTCACATTTACGATCACACTCATTTTGTCGTGCAGACCACAATGTCAAACAAACGATTGTAAAGGTGCCCCTGTACTAGGCAATTGATGATGGGGGCAGCTGCAACCAGTACTCTACAGAATGGATTGATCATTGATCTGTAAATTATTGTTTTCATGTACAACACACTCCTGCCTTGTCCATGTTCATGATGTTGGTCACAATGAACTGTGTAATCCCCAGTGCGCAGCAGTTCAGCACAATATAGCACATTTTTTTTTAAGCTGCGCCCCCAAGTTTTCAAATATTTGGAGTTTTTACACGGTCTCCTCAGGGTTCCCACTTAGGTTTTTAACTTGAAGTCCCCCTAGACCCCTTATTTCCAAATTTCAGAAATTATCTGGTCAGTGGAATTATTATTGTGGTATTGAGAATAGCCTACCAATGTTTGTATTTACTACTAATCAGGACTTACCATTTTCCAAATACATGGCCGTGTGAGCTTCCCGCTTTTCTATTGTGCATTTGGTGAAACTTTTGAGGTTATTACATTCGGAAAATTCCTTATGTAAATGTTACAAGTTGGTTTCGGCAGACAATACAAATAGTATAAATGGCCATTGCAATATTGTGGAATGTGGTTTTCCACAATAAGCACTATTTTAAATCGGTATTTAGCAGAAATATTTATGTCTATAAATTTTGCTTTTTGGTTTTGTAAAACATATTTTGCCCTTTAGAGCTTAGAATTATGGGGTTCCAGGGGCCCTCATTTTGCTTACTCAATCTGGAATTATTGCCTGTCCAGGAGAAAATTCGTCTGTCATTTGACATATGATGCCAGACGGAACGGAGACGTTTAGAGAGAAAATGGGTGTAAAAACTAGAAATAGTGTCGGTCTGGATGCATACACTGTGCAATCAGCAGTGACTGGTGAAAATCTTCATCATCTAAGGGGGTTTATACAGAGAAACAATTAGAAAATGATAACACAACAAAAACCATGTTGCTACTCTGAATAAGCTGCTGAACCCCAAAACCAACAACGTCCTCAATGTAATTCAGCTACTGAAACTCTACGTAGTCATTTGCCAGGTTTTTCAGCGCCCAGGTATTACAAAAATCAGGACGGGACTTGATTAATTATGCCAGGTCAAACTCCGCACAATGAAGATCCCAAGATGGGCATACTTGATGAGACCTCCAATGCATGAAGTTTTAATCCAGTCATGTTGAAGAAGTAACCAAGGTGATTATGTCAATTCATCAAAAATCATGTTCTTAGGACACCATCCATTGGTCTGTTAACTTAAGGAGAATGTTGCCACTCTGGCGAGCATAACATGATCATTAAACAAGTCTATCCGCCAATGGGTGTTTTTCCCAGCTAAGCTCCGGGAGGAAGTGCTGTGACATCCATTCTCAAAAAGCCTTCCTTAGACAAACGAGGTGCTCAAAAAAAAAAAACTTATCGCACGTGTCAAATATAGCTGCGTGTCTAAGTTCATGGAGAAAATAGTGAGTGCCCAGATAAAGGTCATCTTGTCTCAAATGACTTTAACCTGAGAAGTTTCAGTCAGCTTACAAGACGACACAGCACTGAAACGGCACTTCGGCGTGTCAAGACCGATATATCAATGGAAATTCACAACAGTAAGGCAGTTGCTATTGCGCTTGCTAGATCTTTCTGCAGCTTTTGCTACTGTTGATCATGCATTCTTTGGATAGGTACGTATTACTTTCAACAAAATTTCAAGGTTACTGCCTTCAGTGGATTCGGGTCTTACCTGCAGAACCGCTCTTTTCGTGTGCGCATTGGGGATGCAAGTTCAACAAGCATCATCTCCTTTCGGTCTTCCTAGGGTTGGTTCTGTGGTCGGACCTCTCTTTTTCATAAATGTACACATACTGTATCGCAATCAATTTCATCCGAAGCACAATATTGCTTACCACATGTATGCTGCATGATGTACAGCTCTATTTGAAATTTATCCTAAGATTGATGGTTGATGCCAAACATGACTGTCAAAGGACTCTCTCTTTGTATTGATGAAATCAGGGAGTGGGTGTGCTGTACTTGTAACAAACTAAAATGAATGATGAAAAGACAGGAATTTTCATCGCATGTTCATCTATTCACAAACGCCTTCAAAGATATACCATCGGGGCGGGACAGCGGAGGTTCCCCAGTCTCGGCAATGGCAATTAGAAACCTTTGGTGTCGTGTTTGATCAGACAATGTATATGACTGAACATGGTAAAGGTCATCATTACGTCGTGAACGTTCACATTCGCAATATTTACAGGGAATCCAGCCCGCTTTATCAACATGCGAGGTTGTCATCATCTAGTCCGTTTTCCCATGATTTTATATGCATTGACGATGCCAATTCACTTTTGTATGGAATGGCGGCCAGAGATCGGAGTAAACATCAAATTTTGCAGAATAGAAGCCGCCAGGTGGTGTGATGATCTGATAGAAGGCCACCAGCCACACCACCAATCCGAAAGATCTCCATTGGCTACCAATTAGTGAGCGCGTTGTCTTAAGCTTTGCTTCTTACTTACAAGGGCATTCCGGGACAATTTGCCATCTTACTGGCGAATACCTCTTTTGTATACTCTGTGCCAGGCCAGGATTTGCGTTCTGCAGAGGACAAAGAACGCTCCTCAATGTTCCCGCACAAAAAGGCAGGGGGTGCAGGGCTTTCAGCAATGCGGCACATAGATATGGAACTCTTTGACTATCTATGTTCGACACTCCAAGTCCATTGTTACTGTAAGAAAGCTCTAAAAGTTCATCTATTCCTAAGATTGTTGTGTGCTTAAATGTTGTTTTTTGTTATTGCCTCACATGATATTTAAATTATGGCAGCTGTTTTCTTTATTTTATAGTTTGATGTGTAACAGTTACTTATCTATAGTAATACCAAACATGTATTGTAAAAGGATGAACCAATGTTTTAGGCTTAAATATAATTTACTCTCTATTTTGTAAAGCGCCTTTGACTTGTTTTGAAAGCGCTATATCCAATGCCGTTTGTATTGTATGGGATTGATTTGACGCCAAAATCCTACTAAGCGGGAACCCTGGGTTGCATTGGTAAAAAACTGGATAGTAACTATACCCGTGAAGTTAAAGATAGAAAAAGAAAATGTCTATTGTGTAACAACAACGAAGGAATTTTTGTACTGGAATTTTCTTATCGGGGATCCCCGATAATAATTCAACGGCTGCTGGAAACGGCCTTTCCAATGTGAAATAAGCCGGGAGGAAGGAAATAGCACCAAGAATGTGTCTACGCTCATTCCATTAGTTGTTGGTAAAGTTCTGGGCCAAGCAAGGTTAGAGGTTATTTTCTATAGAGGTGGCACTATTTCAACATGTACGGACATAGACGTTAGCATTTCCACCTCGGCCGTTAAGTCCCAATCTTAGTGATCCAAATTCAATTACAAAATCAATTATTTTGGTGATAATACGCATTTGTGAGCATTCTCGTTCGCAGAGAGCATTGGTGAGGTATAGTTTCCTAGACAATTACCCAACGTTAACTGTGCAAAAATATCAAATTTTGAAAATTGGGGGCGCTCTTCAAAAAAATGTGCCAATATGCTTTAACCTGGGCGGGGTGGGATCATTCTAAACATCCAAGCCAGAATTTAGACACAAATGTTAATTTGATCAAGTTACCGGGGGTCAACGCACTGAGGGCATTAGCAGGTAGGGTCAAGAATCCTAACTTTAGACGTCGTCTTGGTTTAACAACGTAGGCTAAACACAAACTCTTTACAAAAAATATAAAAAAAGTAAAATTTTTTTGTGTGTTTTCGAAGTAATATTTTCTTATTCCAAACTGCTGAAGAACAACAACACTGTAGGGTTTATTTCTGATTTTGACTACGGACAGGTAGTATATTGCTGTCGGTAGTCTATTGATGATATTGGTTGCTGTATATTTGAGAGGCTTGGCCGCCATCGTCTGGCGGACATCGCAATCTGGTGGGGTAAACAATCAAGATTCAACTTCTTGAACTTCCGGGTTTTGTTTGGTTTTGCACAAGTTAGTGAGTTATGACAATGCATATTTATGCCTAGAATGATGTGATACAATAAATATCTACGGAGCACTTGTAGGCCAACGACCGCGATGCATAGACTATGCAGTGAAATTGGTTCGTTATCATGATATTTCTGTAAAATCCGTCATATTTATGGATGTGAAATCAATGAAGACTTAAGAGCATTGTGAGTAGACTACTAGATAGTAATCAAATATACCAACTGTCATTACTTTTTTTCCCACAACCGGGTATCCCGTGTGGAGATTTTAAGCCCGAGTACTCGGACATTGCGGGCGGGTTGGTACCAGGGATTTAGTCACAGCCGTCGTGTCTGTGTAAAACTACTATGTTCCTATATTCTTGGGGTGAATCATAGGAAGGGAAGGAGGGGGGGGGGGGAGAAGGGGGGACGAGTGGGGAGGGCGATGGGGGAAAGGCGGAGGGGGTGGGGGAGGGGAGGGGGGGGCGGGGGGACACAAGGGAGGGTGAGGGGGGTGGCTCGGGTGGGGGGGAAAGCGGGGTGAGGGCTCCGGGGTAGGGTTGGGGGGACCCGGGGAACCGTTTTTCTCCTTCATAACCCCATGTGACCTTCATAACCCCATGTGACATTTGATCCTGTGTGGACCCGTTGTGTGACATTGTAACCCAATGTGACCTCAGGGACTATGGTGACATCATGGGAACCTGGTGACTATCATGGGACCCTGGTGACCTCATGGGACCTAGGGGCCTAATGGAACATTGGCGACTTCGGTTAACCTTTGGTCCCATTTACAAGTCAGGTGAAGAGGGGGAGGGGTTGGTGGGCTTCGTAGAGGAGGGGGGTGGGGGTGCGGGGGGGGGTGTGTAGGGGAGAGACCAGAGTGGGCGTGCGTGGGGGGGAGGCACGGTTGGGTGCATCGAGAGGGTGACCTTGGTCCCCCTGGTAATCCATGTGACCTGTGTGGCTAATGTGCCTGTGAACCAACAGGGCACCTCAGTGACCTTGGTTTACATTGGTTGTCTAATGTTCCTTGGAGTACTTATGTGACCTTGGTGACCTCATGTGACTGGTGATGCAGTGGACCTGGTGACCTCATGTGGACCTTGGTGACCACATGTTGCCCATCATGTCACCTTGGTGAACTCATGTTCCTTTGGCACATTCACCAAACCGGGACGACAGACAACACCAATGGTCCAACGACCATGATGTATGGTTTTGTAAAAATGGGACACAGAAAAAAATTCACTGCATTACTTCTCAAATTATTAGTACTGAAACAAATATTAGGATATATGTACGGTGTTGTGGAACCTTGTGGTTTTTTATTGCTTTTCTTCATGCTCACACAAATTTTGAACCCCCAACTCTGTCTTTATTTATTGGTTTATTTTCTTAGTCTTGTTCACGTAATGTTCAGAAGACGTTGATAACATGGTTGCTCCATTGTTGAATAGTAGTACACTTTCACTAGGCACTACCCGTTTTCACTGTTGTTGTAGGGGTCCGTTCCCGAAATGCAGTTGTAATCGTATTGCCTGAGTGGATAATTTGTCCAAAAGCCACTGTGTAACTGGCAGGAATGAAAAGGTTTTATGTAGGGACATATGCATATAGGATTAACCACAAGTTTGGGGGACGAACCAAGGTACTATTAAATCAACAGTCAAAATGTAAGGTTCGGCTTTGTACTTTGTGTCAAAATAAAATAATTTTAGGTTGTTTTTTTGTTTTAAGAAAACATGCAATTATTCCAGTTGAGGCTGCCAAATTATAGGTTAGGCACAATAATAAATTCTTTCCAAATCAATCCACATCAATCATGGACATGTCCTTCCATAGTCTTTATGGTCATAGACATGAAATACATGAGTTGGGAATCGGTAGGAAGGGTGTTGGAATACTAGGAACGGGGTTAGGCACTGGGTCAAATAGGGTGGGGCGAAGGATGTGGTTTTGGGAGGGAAAGAGAGGGGGGGGACCCTGGAGAACAAGGAGGGGTTAGGACATGAGTGGTGGGGGGAAATGGGAGTAGGATGTTTTTGAAGGAAGGGGACATATTGGGAGGGGAGATGATGGGGGAAGGGAAAGGGAGATATTCGGCTAAGAGAGGTGGGATGTTGGGGGGTGGTGGGTACATCGGATGTTGGGATAAGGAGTATATGTGTATGATGGGGCTGGAAAGTACATGGGATGTTGGGGGAAGGGGTAGCTGGGTGTGAAGAGGGGGAAAGGTGCGGATGTTGGTAGAGGGTAAGGTTGGGTTTCCAATTATATTTTTTGCTTTCTGCTTGTAGATACAAGATGATGTGACCTACTTAGATACATGTATGTGTACATCAGGGCTTGGTTCAGGGGATGGCACCAAGAGATATCAAATCAGAATTTTAAACAGGTTTTTAAAGCATAAATTGCATTAATTTTTTTTACCTACATGAGTTAATCATGTCATTTTCCCCCTCCTAAGCTGCCGCACCGTGCTTCTAAATTGTAAGCGAGGGTTAATGCATCGTTGATGCTCTCGTTTTTAGCATAGGAATATAGATACCCCGATACCCAAGGTAAGTTCATGTCAATGTTATGTACAAGTACAACCCCTGAAACTGTGTCCGGGTTGGATGATGAGCTATTGTAACTCTAGTGTGAGGATCATTTTCAAATAGGAGGAATGACTTTGGCACTTTCCAGGTCGAAGATTTATTTGCTTGTTAAAAAATTGCTATTTGTATTTGTGATAATTTGCCACCTATTTTTTGATCCTCACCAATAGGCAAGATTCTTAAACTGCAAATTGATATAGAATCGTTAGGAAGCAATTAGGTTTCCTATATGACCCTGAGCAGGATTCACACATTGGAATTTCAGCACAGTGAAGAAGTACATTGTACTGTGTTGTCGTGCATACTAGAATACAATCTAGGGAATTTGATGCTTACCATTTTTTGGTAGTGTTTTGAATTTGTAGGATTCATTTCAGACTGCAAGACTCAAGAGGAGTCAGGAGTCTTGATTTTTTGTCTGTGTTCAAGCCTTTCCATAAGATGAATTGGACCGGGAGCTAGAAATCTAGAAAAAGCGGCTCCTGGTCCCTAATTTTTTAAGGGAACCGGGAGCCGTTTTGTTAGGACCGGGAATTATTTTAACAAATTATTAATTACGCAAGTACAATGGGGAAAGTCTCAAAATAAAGTCCCGAAATCGGCAGATAATTACGTACGCGGCATCGTAACAGTTCCAGCCCCAAGAGAATAAATTTCAATGCTTAAAATATTAATCTAAATCCCTGCTAAAAACGAAGAAATTACATTACATGAGTACATGTTACGAAAGTTCCAAAGATGTGCAAAATTTGGAAGCTGGATGGAAATGACCAAACAAACTTACTAAGTTACTTCCGGGTTTGAAGAGGCGTTTCTAGATATGAGCCACACACATTATATTATTTAATTTAAAATTTGTTTTGTTTTTGTTTTTCTTTACCCATTTTTGATTTTGTTGATGCCCATATCGGTCCATTTATAGTGCGCTTATAGGCAATATGGCGCAATCAGTGTTTAATTTTGTTAAATTTACTGTAGATGTCATAAGGATCCATGTGCTATCGCCGTGCTATCGGGCCAAAGGTTTTTAATGTCGCATTTTAATCACGGCGGTAATGTGCACTGAAATAACAATTTATTTTGTGTAATTGTATTTCAAAACCAATTCGGAAGCTTTCGGATGCCTTTTCAAACGAAAGTATTCAATAACTTTTAATTCAGGAATTGAGTACACCAAAGGACCGGGCGCAATTTTGCTTTCAAAATCCGGCGCCCGGGTGCCGATTTTTCTGTCTTACCGAGCGCCAAAACTTGGGAACCACTGGGTAAAATCGCCCGGCGCCCGGCTAAGGAAAGGCTTGTCTGTGTTTAAAATCAACCGTACTGTTAGTGAGTTAATTGGTGGGGAGTCCTATGGAACCTCCTTGTGCATTATCAGAAATTTGTGAGATTTTTTTTTTAATTTGTGAATTGTGGTCAAATTACTTTTGCATTTATATGTGCACACATACATGTAAGTAAACAATTATTAGTAACATTTGAAAGTAATTAAACCTTTATGTGCTGACAACAATTTAATTGCTAATCTTGCAAAACCAGTACTGTACAAACTCTATGAGAAAATGACATGTATTTTGCAACACCCATAAGAAACACAGAATTGCATAAAAATAGCAAGTTTTGTGTTATTCATTTAGTAGGGCTTCTAAGAGTAGCTATCAACTTAAAATTAGGTTTCAAAGTGTATGATGTAAGAGCAAGGCAATAGTATTTCCAACTTTTAGCCAATTTTGCATGTTTTGAAAACAGTGATTTGCCCTTAATTTATAGCCATAAAATTTTATTGCTGATTTGGCGAGATCTTGTGACCCCTACGCATGGTATAAATTTCGTGCAAAAAACATGAAAAACTCCTTTGGGCACTGGGGGTGAATCCCCTTGGTCAAACGTCAACAAAATGACCCTGAGAGTGTTAGTTTTCTTACAGCAGTATAAATGTTATTTTTCCTTATAGGCCTATAGGCCTATCAGTTGTAAAAGGTAAAATTGGTATTCAAGTATCAAGAAGATCCTGCTATCAGGCTATGGGTATCATTTGACTGTAAATTTGTCCCATAAGGGGTGTATTTTAAAGGGCCAGGAGGAGATTTTTTTGAGAATATGAATTTTCTCATTTTGCACTGGTGGTTGAACACCTACCTAGAATGTTTTAAAGGTTTATTGGACAAACAAGTAAAAAAGAAAACCAAAAATGTTTTGAACTTGCCTGCTATCGTAATTTTTCCCATAGAAAAGCATGCTTTGATATTTCTGTCGTGCATGACAGAAAATTTTAAATCATCTTATTGATCTTATTACAAAATGATGGCATATTTGGGTTATTCACTTTACATGTAGGTGTGATCTGTTTGTCAGGGCAATGAATTTTTGGTTTTGTTATGATATTGTCAATGAGTACAAGTCTCTGATATTTATGTAATAAACATATTTGTTGATTAAAGTTAAAACAGGCCCACAGAATAGGCTAACAATCACTGGCAGTCTCCTAAATGTTTTATGATTTAATATTTTACTGAATAAAATGTCTGTATTCTTCCAAGGTCCTGGACAAGAGGTTGTCCTAGAATATCATTTGAGAGCAAATTGAAGAAATTCAATTTTGTTGAATGAAATTGTGCCTGTGCCACTTCAACTTTTACCTGGAATTATAGTAGGATTTTTTATTCCCCTGTCAGTTCATTAAATGTTTTTGGGGTGTGTCGACAATTCCATTCGTTCTGAGAGGTTGTATGCTTTACCCAATCAATACAATAGAAATTGGATGTCACAATACCGGATTAGATTAAAGGGGCATTTCGTGATCTACAGCCTCGTCCCCTCGACTTACCTAAAAAAAGTTGAGATTTTTATATCATCTGAACCGTCGGGCTAAGTATAGTATGTGTGCCTAATCTGATGTGCAAATTCAATCGTCTCTGTGAGAAATTTGCGATTTTATATTTTCTGTCCGTAAACGGACAAATTACTGTACAGTGGTCTATGGGAGATTGTGATACGAACATTTGCTCATAACACCAAAACGCAAGATCAGAATCAACTGAAATTTTGGGAATAAGCTTTTCTCAAGGATATCTAGCGAAACATGAACAAGGGGTTAGAATCACGAAATGCACCTTTAAGGCCATAATTAAAAAACACCCCTTTTCTCACGAAGAAAATATTACAAGGCAACTGCATTGGATAAATTCCAAACACTAGACCTGAACAAACTCTGAAGCATTCAACAAAAGAAAATGATACGAATAAGTCATTGCTCGCCAAAGTTCTTTTACGTCACTAAGGAATATTAGAAAATCTGATACGTTTACATTTATTTTTTTTTTTTTTTTTTTTTATTCGTCTTGCTTCAGAAATAATATTTGACAGTTTGGCCAATCATTAGGTACTTAAGAGTTTTGGTCACTCATAACAAACTACAATATTTACGTGGCCTAATCCTCCTCTTCACCCTGCCTCTATGTTCGTGACACTTTATCCGTTCTTTGATTGACTCCAAACAAAGGAATCGATAGCGTGTCTCAGACATTACAACAGTCTATTCAATTGAATCTTCTATGAAGCCTTTACATATTCGATACAAAATGTTCATCTAAAATGGGTCCAAGCATTTTATTCTGTTGAACAAAGTTGAGTATTTCAGCTGTTAATATGGCTTTTTAGTTTTTGATCTCAACACATCCCCCTCCAAATGAATTTGTATCATCGCCAATATGCGTTTACTGACAGGAATAAAAATCAGACTATAGAAGGCTTATGTTCTATTTCAATGTTTATTTAACTGCAAAAGCCTGAAGTAATTATACAGGTGGCCCATACCATGCATACTCTTGATTGTAGCTCTTAGCTAAAATGCGTTTTGTGTAGGTGTTTGACCATATGTTTAGAATCATATAACCAGGTATTTTAGGTGACCTTTTGCAGAAAGGCAGAAGTTACATCACATCTAATGGATTTCACCAAATGGCCAGTAAATAAAATACTACACTTGGGTTTTATGACAGTAAATTATAATGAGACTGTTAATCTTTGTAGACTACTTATGACCATGATATTTTGAAAGTTCATTACCTAGCTTGTTTGCATAATTTCAATTCCCAGTTGCAGTATTTTGCTATTATGCTCAGTTCTTTGTCAGTATGCAATGAAAGGTCATTAGCAGCCAGATTTTACTAATAAGTGCATGAAACAAGTACTTTCATGAAGAAATTGCTTGTGGTTTTAACCATGGCTGCATCCTTTTTCCTGCACATGACCACCAATGGTGCCAAATCTTGTCAAAGGTCATAGTTTTAAACAAATCCTTAAGGTACTGTTATTTCAATAAATAGTCACCTGAACGACAAGCCCTTGAAGCTTTAAGACCCATTACAAGCATAACATCAGTTTTTGTGTTTCATATAGGAAAGGACATTGCCCAACATACTGGCTATATACCTTAATTCAAAATTTTATTTTCAATTTGACAACGCTGGTTTTAGGTAATTGCATGTAATAAAACCGCCATAGTTTACTGTACAAATGTGTTTCCCATAAGCAAATGACCCATCGTTAAATTGTAGCATCATAATGAGGAAGTTGGCCAAAATATTTGCGTAAGTTCGATGAAAATTTTAGATATGATACCAAAATCTCACTCAGGTCTGAAGGGGATGGAATTATACCAAGGAAAGGATGTTAGCTCACCTTGTTAAATGCTGATTGATTTTTTAAGTAAAAACCTATGTGCCATGCAGGATTTTTTTTAATATTTTTATTTTTTGAAATACCTTATGGCAGCATAACGTGTGTGTGTGTTCCTGTGTGCCTGTGTGTCAAACATTAGGTATCAGGGCCTGACTTTAGGTTTAAAAGTGTCTAGTTTTTAGTGGCAGTGACATAACATATTAACCACTTAAGTGTATGAAGGGGGGTGGGGGGGGGGGGGGGGGGGGTTTTCCGTGGACCCAACATTTTTTGTCATTTGTTAACAGTAAATTGTTTTTGCCCCAAAATTTTTGTAATAATTGGGCCTAATGCGCATATTTTGGTGGAAAAAAATCAAATAGCCATGGCGTTATATGCTATTAGCAAAATAAGCGTTTTGGTGGCCCTATTCAAAACTTGTTTTGCCTTTTAATCATACTGGAGTAAATTGTTAAAAATCTTAATTCAGCAATGTATTTTATGTTCTCCTATTGTGAGCCCAATTTTATGGAAAAAGTCCTTCGGGAATGGTTTTTTCATTTTTTTGGCGTGATAATTGGTGTGCATTGTAAACTCGTTTTTGGACCACCATTTTGAATTGGTGACAACCGATTTTAATTTTATCCCTTACGTGGTCGTGTTGATGTACCTCCATCAATGACCAGAGATTTGAGGAAAAAATCACCACCCGCAAAGTTGTTTTCATTGGGGGGTCCATGTGGACCCCCAAGAAACCTAATAACACTTAAGTGTTAAAGAACGATCAGTGATTTGAATAATATTTGAACCTTTGTAGTATAGCTTCTAAGTGAATTATACGTCTGTAGATTTCTCATAAGTTACTCTTTTCCATCCTGTAGAATTGACAGAAGGAAGAAAACGGCATGTTCCAAGATCGATTTCCCTCCTTCAATTACGTGTTTGAGTAAGTGTCCGTTCGGACGTATGACTCAAATTTCCGATTTCCTGCTCTGTCCTTATTAGTTTGCTTCTGGTTTATCATTTGCAAGGGTTATGTTTAGGATACCTGTACTTGTTTTTACATACATGCAAAAATCGTATTTTTGTGATTTTTATCGATTTGCTGATTTAGCAAATCACTGAATGTGTTGCTTTAAGCTGTCGGTATTTTGTTTTTAAATCCACCACCCACAACCATAACCCTACCCATATCCCAAACCCTTTAACTAAACCCTGCTTTCACCCTGACTTGAACCTAACTCTAAAGGTGGTTCATACTTCACTGCATTCAGTGCAGTGCTGCAATGCGCCTACCAAAATTGCACTGCATCACTTGCGTATTGCAAAACTTCAAGCAGTACGGCAACGAAGTTAAAATTATTTTAACTGGCGATGCATCAAATGCGTGGGGTTGCAGTCAGTGTTGCAGTATGTGCCAATTTCCGCAAGTTTACTAGCTTTTACTGCAACGTACTGCAACCCGTGACTGCATTGACCTGGGTTGACCTGCATTAATTCGATTAGGAGTGCAGCGGAGTGACGGAACTTGCAGTAATTTACTGCACAGAATGCAGTGCCAGTGGAAGTATGAACTGACCTTTATCCACAACTCTCGATCCTAAACTAGAAATATAGCTAAAGTGGCACTCATAAGCCTTTGAAAGAATAAGTTTTTCCTTGTTTTGAATCAAATTTTGGCTAAATCTCAATTTTTAACCTCATTGCCAATATTGGTCTATGTGAGTCAATCCAGTCAGAAGCTGCATATATGTTAAGAGCCTAACACAAGTAAATTTTGTTTCCGGTAACATGCTCTGAAAATTTGGGATGAAAGGAAGGAGAAACAATTTATTTAGTGTGGATCTATGGATTCTTGTCAGAATTCCGAAAGAATTAAGACAGATTTTTCGCCCAAAAGGACATAAACTTTTTTTCTTGACACTAAATATTAAGGGATGGGGGTTACTGGAAACCAAATTTTATTTTTACTTGGCCTATTAGGGAATTAGTGTGGATTTCATAAACCATAATTAATCTATTTTGTTTTTTGTTTTGTTTGGTTTTGTTTTTACTAGCTTACTTATGCTTGTGATCCTCTCACACTCATCTATGCAACTGACTATAAAGGCAAAGTTTTTGCGAAGAACGCCCAGGATTTGATAGTAAGTCCATGTTTTTGAGCGGTGATCTTGCAAGATCTCCTGAAGATTGATTTCAACCTTCTTTTAGTTTAAATTATTCAACAACTGTACTTGACCCTATATCCACATGTTTTTAACCCGAAATTTGTTTCAATAAGGGGGGGGTGGGATTATAATGGGATCTCCACCCCTAACATGAACACACAGATAAACATCAGACTTATCAGAGTGAAACCTTATTCCAGATTTAATCAAGTGTCAAAAGAGGTGTGTGATCAACAAAGATTGTGTTAAGTGAGAATCATTCTCTAGTACAAAAATTATGAAATTTCTAATTTACTATGGAAGCAAATACTAAAATTCAGCTTGTTTTACATTGAAATAAAGCAAATCAAAATTGCCTATTTTGTTCTTCACTTTCAAGACATTTGTAGCCAAATTACAGGGTAATAAATATTGGGGAAGTCTATCTATTGAATCATACATATGACAAAACTATGAATGCCCCAATTCCCCAAAATCTTCCGTTCACCTTTAAGTTGCACATGAAATGTTTGTTACTTTATCAGTTCTCTTGTGTCTGTTGCTTTCCATTTTCACATTTTCTCACGAAGGTCATGCTGAAGTCCTTTTTAATTGGTCTGGTGGTTACAGTTTGTTTTAAATATGAAACAGATGGTTTTATTACTGCAGAGTTCATTTTGCTTTTGTGTTTGTACTTTGAAAAAGTAGCATATTGTTAACCAAATTAACAGACTGAATATAAGTTTGTGGAGATCCTCCCATTCATATTGACAGTGCATTACAATCAGTAAAACCCCATGTGTTGAACACGTGTTTTAATTAATGGATCTCGGATGGGTTTATGGTAAAAAAAATCACACAACTTCCGGGGTTTTATCATACTTTTCCTTATTTTCTTATGCTTGGTATTGATACCATTAACCATGAGTTAGGAAATGTATAATTGATTCTTTAATGTTATTCATTATGTCTCACTGCAACTAAAATTGAATGTTTATAGGAAGAGCATCATTGTATCAGTTGTTACTGTTCACTTATCATGCCATGTTTGATATAGAGAATCTACTTATTGGGAAATGCACACTAACAACATCTCAATAGGATTCTTAAAGGGGCTTGGAATAATTTCAAAGTAATTCATATTTATGTCACATAAAACCTCTCTCCAAAACTACAATATTCTTTGTTTTGGCTTGGAATTCTGTATCTTTGTGTAAATACCACAATGGGCTATTGCCAAGATTCTTGGACTGTATGATTTGCACTGGAAAGCTGGAATTGGATCCAGGAAATTTCACTTATGGCGACTTCATTCTGGCAAATCTTGTCAGTCATTTTGTCACACTCTTACACTGTATTCTGTTGTCAGCTGCCAGCAGTGAATGCCAATAGATATCAAACACTAGTTGCTAGAGACAAAATGACTCGAATACATGTAATTGAGCTCAGGGCAACTTAGCAGCAATACTGAGAATTTTTTTCCAATGAGAAGCATCTATGTGATGACACAAATTTGTTATTGTCCTGTGATAATTGTCTCAGATATGAAATACTTTTAAGAAAGCATTACAAATCCCAACATCCTAAGTGCCGTGAGCCAAAAATGTACCCATTTTAACAATTGAGCCTGAAATTGGTACCCTACGGATCAATTTGTGCTTTGGGTGAAAAAACAAAACCCTATTCTTTCCTGTGAGTTTTGATTGTGGATCACTTTAAAGTGGTCCAGGAATAGATCTTTCATTTTCTTGATTGCTGGCTGCATTCTTCTACCCACTATTATTTCTACCCCAATTCAAGTTTTGCACATTTTCTTTTTGTCTTTGTATTACCATGTGTTGTATTACAGGAAAAAACCCTATCTGTTTTATTTTGACCTCTTGGATTGCATTAGTACAAACACAATACTTGAGGCTGGCTGCCCTACAACCAAGGTAAGAACTGGTTAACACCAGTTTAAGATAATGTAATCAGGATTACCTCAATTTTAACTTGTTTAAACTTTGTTAACCCCATTTTCAGGAACAAACCATACCTCTTCTATTTTGACCTACTGGACTGTTTTTCAGTTGACACAGTTCTTCAAACTGGTTGTTTGTCAACAAAGGTAACATATACCATAGACTGCCTGCATGAGTCAGCTTTTTCTCCTGGGAAATATACACAGAACCACTTTAAAAATGAAACATGTGACAATGAACACTGAATGACAATAACCTTGTGATCATTTCGGGGTTGATAACATTAATGTAGCCATATTGTTGTTTGCTTGCTCAATCTTTCTCAAAGTTATTTTATGGGTGTAACATCACTTTATTTAAGAGGCCAACAACTCCCATAGCCATACTGCGTCAACTGTGCCGTGTTTACCATGCTGTGTCAGCCACTGTGTCAGCCATGCTGTGTCAGCCACTGTGTCAGCCATGCTGTCCACTGTGTCAGCCAGTAACCAAGCGGTTAATGGATACCATGCACTGAAATCAAAAGTTTACTGACCACTATTACAAAAAATGTTAAAGTACACCAATTCCTTGGGCAACAATCCAAAACATTACAGGTTATACTTGTCTTGCCTGAAGTATGAAGTAACGATGCGCGCGTATACCATGTGCCACCTTTCAGTTGCAGTGCGATTGTGCTTTGCCTACGCGCGCGCACTGAAAGTCGGTAAAATGTATACGCCCGCGTCGCTACTTCATACTTCGAGCTGGACAGAGTATAAGCTTGGGAGCTAAGGCTTCCCCCTTTAATCTTTTGGCTTGAACATATGTCTATGACTGAAATCTATCAAAGCAAATTGCCAATTGGAAGTTGATTATGCTATAGAGTTTGTACAAATAACATCTTATGATATGGTGTCCATACAAAATTCTTTCTAAATTTAGTTTAGAAGATTGCCAGTAGTGTTCCATTCAGTTCGGCCTTCATGGCAACGGGCGTAAACTTTGAGTTACCCCTTGTGCCCTTGAAAGGGTCATACGGCCACAACCAGAATTAATGGGATTACATTTTTATTTCCAATGTTGAGCTAATTAATGTAAAAAATTCCTAAAAAATAAGTATCCCATAATGAATTGTTTTTGCAGGATGACCCTGTCAAGGCAAAAGGGTGTACACTCGAGCAGCCCTTTTGCATAAAAAGGGCCGAGTTGTCCCCGAGTTGTTTTCATAAAGGAAAAGTGGTTTTGTGTTCACTAGAGAATTTTCCTTCAGCATTGCCAGACTATCTACCCACATTAAAGCATGCATGTAATTGCATGTGCACCACTCGCATTAGCAGCATGTTAGTCACATTAGCATCAAAGTTTATTAAATAAAAACTTTGTCAAGTTGCTGTCAGAATTGTTCAGAGGTGGGCAATGTGCTTGCTATAATATATGTGTGAAAGAGGCAGAGATTTTGGGTAATCTTATGCGCGATTCACCAATGCGGACGCCGACCTACTCAACAAGGCAATCGGTATTCACTTCCATGGTCACACTTGACACAAAGTAAATAACTCTGAACAATTCTGACAAACAGTATAGTATTGACATTAACGACTGGACATTGTTAATTTTGATTGCATTGACTAAAAATTGATGCACTCATGCTCATTTTGATTACAGTCCATTTCTCTACCTCCATGCAGTGACGTGCATAACCGTGACGCAGCTTTTACGCACCCGTCAAGATATGCCGTCTTCGTGCGCGCATGTAAAAATGCCGTCGCTTTAAGCCGGCACGCACGGTTTACTGGTGACCATCAAATCTCGTGCTGATGTCACTGCTCGGAGGTAGAGAAATGGAGTATAGCGGTTAATAACTGTTTTGATGTCATTGTTTTTAATTGGAGAATACATTTTTGATTCTGAGGAATTAACCTCGGGGGCGTAGGCCCGAGAGAAATTCCAAGGAACCAAACCAAATCCTGAAGATATAAAACAATGACTGAAAAACAGCTAGTGCAAGTTATTATCCTCATTCATATCCATCAAAATTAAGAAATAATTACATCAAAAATAATATTTTTATTGTTTAAATGTCCATGTGGTTCCTGAATTTTATGTTCATTTTGTTGCATGCTTTCATCTTCCCTGTATGTAATTGAAGGGCCCGGGGGCACCTTTATATTATCAACCAATCATGAATTGCGCAATGCTCTTATACGAGCAGCGCACACATTTGAGTGCTTGTGGTGAGAATGTCATACGCAGAGGTCATTATACATAGTGTCCTAAAATAAATGCAATCCTTGCAGTTGGTGCTATTATTTCAAAATTACTGAGAATTATTCAAATTTTATAACATATTCTGAATGACGAACTTGTTTCGTACATCCTGTCCAATTTTTGTCCGATACGGTTCACTAGTTTTGAAAACAAAGGCTATTATGTAACCCGCTGTCAAATTACCCCATTCCAAGTTTGCGTTAGATCGTTGAAGCAGGTTCACCTTGAAAAGTTAAATCTCCTGGTACTAATCCTGTCTTTTTTTTTAAATGTTGAATTGTTGCGAGATATCTGTACGGCCTATCCTTTTCTCAACATACTGTTCAAATTTCATCTGATTTGCTTCACTGTTTTTTAGAACCAAGGCGATTACATAAGTAAGCCACAATTTAAGCCATTCCAAGTTTGACTGATGAATACACAATCAAGGCATGCTAAAGTATGCAGGTGCCTGTTTTTGTTTTTCTCCTGTCTCTTTCTTTATCTTTACTACTTATGTTTGGTTCAATTAACCTAGTATAACCTTGTAAACTAAATATTTTAATATTAAAACATTTAATGTCTTTGACAAATAAGGGAAATGGTCTCTATTCACAATGACAAAGTTCTGACATTGTGTTTGATGTAACTCAAGTTTGGTTTTCAGTGGTTTATTTGTGTTGTGTGTTGTGTCTATCAAAATAATGGTCCATATTATAACATATTATATCATAATGGTCTTCAACATCCATTCATACCATTTCCATTTATTTGGTATTTAATCCCTCCGCTACAATTTGCAATATTCATGTGGATTTTTTTCAGACACACTGAAAATAAAACATTTGAAGTTTGGCCAAGTCGCTAAGTTACTATTCACTATATGAGTAGAGGAAAATACTGCACAGATGATAAAAGACTGTGGATAAAACAATAAGTACAAATATTTTAAGACCATGGATATAATAAAACAATGACAACAAATATTTTAGTAATTTATTTTTTAAAAAACAGACAGGATTAGTACCAGGAGAATTTGGTAGTTGAAAGACATTTTATTCCACTTTTCAAGGTGAACCTATTTCAGCGATCTAAGGCAAACTTGGAATGGGGTAATTGACAGTGGGTTACATAATAGCCTTTGTTTTCAAAATTAGTGAACCGTATCAGACAAAAATTGAACAGGATGTACAAAACAAGTTCGTCATTCAGAATCTGTTATAAAATTTGAATAATTCTCAGTAAATTTTAGAAATTATAGCACCGACTGCGAGGATTGCATTTATTTTGGGACACCCTGTAAAGTGTATTGTTAAACATACAGTCATTATAAGATATAAAATTACCTGCATTGGCATTAGTGTTGTTAAAGGTGCAACGAGAGATTTCACATATCAGGTATCCCTACAAAAATCAAAAGTTCTGATTTTTGCCCTAATGTAAAGCTTTCAATCCAAAATAACACCATCTGAAAGGATTAAGCTGAGAAATGTTTCTTTGGAACAAAAATCGTGCAATTTCTAATTTCGTATAGGAGCAAATACGAAATTCAGCCTATGTTTTACATTGAAAAATAAGCAAATCAAAATCACATTTTTTCTCTATTTTAAGACATTTCTGTAGCATAATACTAGGTAAGAAATCTATTGAGTGTCTAATCTATCTGAAATTACTATTTTGACAAAATATTTGGGTGCCTCAAAATCTCTCGTTGCACCTTTAAATCAGGATGAAATTTGATTGGAACACAAACATTATGCTTATTCATGAGGTTATGAATGATAACACAAACCTTTTGAAGTACTGAAAGGTGGGTGACCCGATTGACAACCTCATCCCCCGTTGTACCCCATGGTACTTTTAAGTTCATATATTTCTTAGTTTTCCTTTTGATATTAGGAATAAAATGTCTCCATATGTGGTCGACCACATTAATTAACATGCACTTTCCTGTGGGTCAATTTAGTACACATTTTTGCTTCTACTATCCAAATGCCTGAACCAATTAAAAAAATTGTACAATCATGTGTTTTGGGATAAAATGTTCTATGTGAGAGAGAAAATATGAAAAATTAACCATGATCAAGTCACCCACTTTTAATTGCTTAACTGTTTTTTAAAACACAGCTAAAATGCATGAATAAATATGCCTGTATTATCACCAAGTTAGGCTGAAATATCTGTAGTATGTGGATACACAAGGCAGTTGTAGTTTTTGCACACACTTAAAGCAGCACTGGCACATTTTCAGAAAATATGAAATTCTTCAATTTGCTTGCAAATGATAGTCTAGGCCATTGGAAGAATAGAGATATATTTTACACATAAAAATAACATACCCAAAAGAAGACAGGGACATTAATAAGAGGCTGAAGACGTCCAGGTAATTTGTAGGCTAACCTTTACGTTTGCCGTACCTTTAATAAACAATGGTGTTTATACATGAATATTTCATAGACTCAATGATATTGAAAAACCACAAGGACACGACCGGTCAAACAAGGTGCAGGCCATGAGAATCAACTCTGTGTGTGCTTTCTTGTGTCACAGGCCATTTGCGGTGTGGTATGCTGAATTACAGTCGTTGGCGACACTAATATAAACTTAAAGATGATTGAATAATAGACATCATCTTAAAGGTCCATGGACATGCTTTAAACATACTGATAATACACACCAAAAAAAAATGTTTTCATTCCTAGTGTATTGGTATCAATGTAAAAATGCATGAAGCAGTAAATGAGAAACCGTATGTTTGATGAAAATTGGGCATAATATCATGTGTATTTGGACAAGCTTCAAGGAATTCCAAAAAATGAACGTGATTATCGCGCTGGCAAGCGGACCCAGAAGTGACGTACGGTAGTAAACAAATACCAGAAACGCGATACGCCGCAGATCGTCATCGTGGACGCGTGGCGTGGCCCAGTTTTCTTGCTTGCATTTACGTACACAGTTGATTTCTCGGAATGCGTGTCGGACGTGGTGTATCATAATGGCATAATTTTCTTATTGGTGCCTTTTAAAATTACGATTAATAATGCGCTGTATTGTCGACGGGTGCACCAGCCGGAGACCCGTACCGACAAGGGAGAATCAGAAAAGAATAGCTTTATTCAAGTTCCCAACAAAGAAACCGACAAGGAGAATATCTGGGGTGTGCGGTGCGGTTAGCCCAAGTTGGGAGATTGTTTAAACTGTTACTCTGACGTCATTAACGGGGTCAAATCTAACTCCGGCATCTTGATACGCGTTCGCGAAAAAAGGAGAAAGCCCGTAAGTTTGGGTGTATTAATCCTTGAAATTTAACACTTTCCCGATGTCACTTTTTAAAAATCTTGTGTTGCGATATGATCAGAATATGTTGAGGTACGAAAATGTAAGAATTAAGAAAAATAGAAATGGTCTAACTCAGCCGTGGTCCAGGACCTTTAACCAAATTCTATTGAAACTCTTTAAATTCCCAACAACGATTAAACCCCGATATTTTAAAAAGCTAAAAATTAAGCAAACAAAAGTAATTTTGGACCAAGTCTCAAAGTATTTGGGTTCTTAATGTTTTTCCTGAGCCGGAGTCAAATATTGTGTATTTGCAATACTGCATTTGCCATAAGTAATTGGGTCCCTGTGTTGTCATAAAGAACTATTTATGGTTAAGCAGATTGAAGTTTCATTAAAGTAAATTTATTTTAGTTTGAAAATGTTGAATTCACAAGGGAAATAATTATTTGGAGGCTGAATTGTGTTTGTTTTTGACATGTGGTTGATTGAAAAATAGGAAATGTGCATGGCATTGACATACGTGAATGGTTTGGGCCACATAAAATTTATGAGGTGTGTGTAAATCTATTATAACATATTATAACTATAATTTCTGAAAAAATGGCAAGCACGCATCTGTTGAATTGCGATTGGATTCCGGTTGTTCAGGCGTTGTCACACATTTCGGGTGTCGGCGCCAGGCCAGAATTTTGCTTCGGAATACTGACAAAGAATATAGCCCAGCAAGATAGCATAAGGTAAAGATGGGACAAGTAGTGGGGTTGCATTTGCAAGTTCCAGTACCATTGGGTCCCATATTTTATACTAAACAAAATCAGGTTCAATTGTAGTGATACAAAAACGAGTGTTGTCGGCGACCCCAGTGGTGGTGCCAAGGATCAAGGGAAAATGCCTCACCAGAGCCAGTCTTTCCATCCACGCTTATCCCAAGAAGAAAAGAAAAAAACAGATATTTAAATTAATAAATTGCACTAATTTCTTGATTTCTCCCAACCCCCCTCACAATCATTTCACTCCACCACCTCCAGAAAGAGATTCTGGCACCCCAATCGTCTGTCCTTTTTAAATCCATGTTTTGGATCAGGGATAAATATAGAAACTCTCTACAAACACTACTTTCTGTCATCATTTTATTACACAGTAATTGACCGTATGTTACATCATTGCCATTGTTATCCAGTTAAAGACATTATCAGTGATTTGCTAAATCAGAAACATCGAAAAAAAAATCTATCAAAAATCAGACGTTTGCATGTATGTAACAATACAGGTATCATAAATACCCTGCAAATGATAAGGCCGAAAGCAACGTAATAAGGACGGGATGGAGATTTAGTCATTATTGTCGCAACGGACACTTACTACATACAAACACGTAATTGAATGGAGAACGGATTTGGAACACACTGCCGTTTTCTTCCTTTCTGCTCCAATTCTACAGCTGGAAAGGTAATTATGAAGAATTCTTACAGACTTATCCTTCACTTTGAAGGCTATCCTGGCAATTTAAAATATTTTTTCCAATCACTGATAGTGTCTGTAAGTTCTCCATTAGTAAATGAGAAAGAGTTAGATTAAATCATAGGATACTAAAGTCCATTCATACATGTACCTGGTGGCCAATGCATTGGTTGTCAATATATTCAAGTAAAGGCCAATTCAGGGTTTGCTAAACAGAAAATCGAAAAAAAACAAGTATAGGTATCCTATACATACCCTAAAAGGATAGGACTAGAATCACCCTAATAGAAATTGTGATTTTAGGCATTAGTGTCTGTTCGGACACTTTCTACAACACATAATTAAATGGAGATTTGTATCTTTGAACACTGCCGTTTTCTTCCTTTTCTGTCAATTCTTCAGTTGGAAAAAGTAACTTATGAGAATACTACAGGCTTATCCTTCACTTCTAAATAAATCACTGATAGTGTCTTTAAATTTAACCTTGTGAGCTTTTGTTTGTTTTGACAAATGTATGTTGTGTGTTTTTTCTTCAGATATGCCTTGAGAAATGCCCATCAATTACCTATGCTCCTCTCACATTACTTCTATTGGGTAGGATTGGAGAGGTGTCTCAGGAAGCTGGAGTTCCAGATGGCTTCTTGGAGATACCCGATTCTGAGTGGGATAAGATGTATTGCGAGTATGGCTTTGATCCTAAGCGACAATACAACGATGAAAATAGTCCTTATTATGTAAGATGTCATTGTTGTATGTCCATCTCTTGCTCATTAGTATGCCTGAAAAGGCCACCACGATTTAAAGGGGCATTTCGTGATCCACAACCTCATCCCCCGACTTACCTAAAAAAAGTTGAGACTTTTTTATCATCTGAACCGTTAGCCAAAGTAATCTAGGTGTATGTAATCTTACGTGCAAATTTGGCCTCATCTGTAAGAAATTTGCAGTTTTGTATTTTTTCTGTAAACAGACAAATTTCAACATGTGCCCTATGGAACCGTGAAATGAAAAAACAAGCAACTGCGCATAACTCAAAACAGCAAGTGGAATCAACTAAAATTGAAGGAATAAGCTTTTAAGAAGATATTTTGTGAATCATGAATAAAACAGAAGATGGTGAATCACGAAAATTCCACCTTTAATTTCCAGATTTTTTGGATGTTTTAAGGGAAAAAAAAAACAGGGATAGAGTTGAGTTGAGTTAAATCTTTACTAATGTCACACTCACATAAAAAAGAAGGCTGATTGGCTTGGCTTCCGCAAGCATGCATCTAATCTTTCTGAGACAATCAAAGCAGCGGAATCATCTTTCCCAAAATTTTTTTACAGAAGAATTGTGGAGTCTGTTTAAAGATGGTGTAAGCGAGGGTATCAACGCTTTATTCCCCCACAGACAAACAAGTCAAGAGATGCGCAGCCATGTATTAGCCCTGGAGTTAAAGAGGAAAAATTAGAAGAGGAATAATACTTCAGAGTGCAGCAAGCAAAAGAAGTTATGGAACTAGGGATGAACATTTTTTTTTTTTTTTACGGTTTCTTCAAAGCTAATGAAAGCGGTGAGGTGCAAAAAGATATGCGACGTTCTTATGGGAAGTACGTGGAAAATATACACACTCAAGAAAAACGATCCCAATGAATTCAGCAGCCATGAAAAGATTCTGGACTACATCAATCACAGAAATCAGATTTTAGCAAGTTGCACCACTCCAAAGTTGTGGCGAGAATAATAACTGATGCCAAGATGAAGGCAGATAGAGAGGGCTCAAGCGCAGACAAGTGTGAAGTAATTAGTATACCACGTAAGAAGAAACATCCTGTCGTCAACCATTATACTCTTCACGGTTATCACCTGAAAAATGTCAAAGTGGTAAGTACTTGGGCCTTACCAGTATTCAAGACCTGCGCGTGGAACAAACATGTGTGACTTGTCATTCCAAGGCGAAACAGCACTCTGGGATATCTTAGGCCAACCTGAATATCAAGAATCCTCGGGTTTTTAAAGCTCACAGCTTATAAATCACTGGTCGACCAGGTTAGAGACAGTCCGGGCTCGGTCTGGGACCCCCACACTGATGTTCATAGAAAATTGAGATGCGACCACATGTGCTGCAAGGTTACTTCAAACACGATCCCGCCACTGACCTCAAAGCGTACAACGCTGTCATGGCCAACTCTGCTCAAAGAAGACAACAAGCAAGACTGGTCATGTTTTATAGATTGTTCACGACATTGTCGCAGTGATGCAAATCAGTTTATTTTATCCAAACACCTACACCACACAAATCGTTGCGAAACAGCATGGCTTTTCATTATTCCCGCTCGCGCATGACTATCATAGGAACAGTTTCTTCCCACGTACCGCTAGAGGGAATGGAATCTCCTCCCGGAAAATGCTGATACAGTTACAAATCTAAAAACATTCAAGGAAGCCATCCAGCTAGTCCTAATTTTTGCACACACACCCACTTGCATCTGAGCCTTCATCAGTGAAGTTTGACGCTTTCCGGAAAAAGAAGAAGAGAAAAGTGGACCAGCCAATTCTGGCTTACGAGTGACAATAAATTGGTTTAAAAATACATAACAGATTAAAAAAAGTTTACACATAGATATCAAACAATTATCAAAAAACTATTCAAGTACATAAAAGCATAATATGTAAAATTTGTAAAATTTTCATGTGGATTGTCATAGTAAACGGACGGGACAGGGCAAGAACTTATATTGGCAAATTTAGCAAACTGGCGACCACAGTCACCATTGCTTAAAGGACATTAAACAATAGGACCAATGTGCATGGCATGCAACGTTAGCATGTTTGGGCCCACAAAAATTTCTGATGTCTGGTACCTCTATTAAATATATGTATATACTATAATTTTGAACAAATGGCAAGCCGCATCTGTTGATTGCGTATTGGATTCCTGTTGTCAGGCGTTTGTCACACCATTCGGGTACGCGCAATGGCCAGACATTTGTTTTTCAGAATTCTGACCAACGACTAAGCCAGCAACGATAGCATGAGGTACGATTGTGGACAACTGTTAGGGGGCGAGCTGGCAACCCATTCCAGTAACCATGGGGATTACCTATTTTACCTAAACAAATAGGTTCCATTGTAGTGATACAAAAAGTGTGTCGTCTGACCAGTGGTGTGCCAAGGCTACAGGAAAATGGCCTCCCAGGCCAGTCTTCCATCCCTCCGTCTCCACGAAACAGATATTCAATAATAAATTGCACTAATTTCTTGATTTCTCCCAACCCCCTCAAAAATTCATTCACTACACCCCTCCAGAAGCGATTCTGGCACCCCACTCTGTCTGTCCTTTTTAAATCCATGTTTGGATCAGGTGATAAATATAGAAATTACCACACTCTTTCTGATCATTTTAGGTAACACAGTAATGTCCAGTATGGCCATCATTGCATTGTTATCAGTTAAAGGCACTATCGTGATTTGCTAATCCAGCAAATCGAAAAAATCACAAAATCAGACTTTTGTCATGCTAGTAAAAGTACAGGTATCCTAACCTACCCTGCAAATGATACAGGCCAGAAGAACTATAAGGACAGGGATCGGATGATTTTAGTCATTATTGTTCTTCACCGCACGGACATTACTACATACAACACGTAATTGAATGGAGGAATCGTATTATGGAACACTTCACGTTTTCTTCTTTTCTGTACAATTCTACACGCTGGACAAGGGAACTTATGAGAATTCTACCGACTTCTCCTTCACTTTGAAGCTTTCCTGCCAAATTTTAAAAGATTTTTCCACTCCACTGAGTAGTGTCTTTAAGTTCTCTAGTAAATGAGAAAGATAGATTACATCATAGGATACTAAGGTCCAGTCATAATGTACATGTTGCACATGCATTGTGTTGTCAATATATCAATTAAAGGCACTCTAAGGATTTGCTAAATCAGAAAATCGAAAAAAAAAACTAGATCTGGTATCCTAACATACCTTACCCACGCGCGGCTAGAAATCACCATACTGAGGACACAAAATCTGTGATTTTAGGCATTAGTGTCCGTTCGGACACTTTCTACAACACCTAATTAAATGGCGATTTGATCTTTGCACACGCCGTTTTCTTCCCTTTCTGCTAAGTTTTCAGTTGGAAAAGTATTTATGAGAATACACAGGCTTATCTCCACTTCTACATACTCACGATAGTGAGTCTTTAAATTTTAACCTTGTGAGCTGTTGTTTGTTTTGACATATGTTGTGTGTTTTTCTTCGATATGCCTTGAGAAATGCCATCATTACCCTCTGCCCCCCTCAAAACCTGCTATGGGAGATTGGAGAGGTATCCTCAGGAAGCAGGAGTTACAGATGGTTCTTGGAGATACCGATTCTGAGTGGGATAAGATGTATTGCGAGTATGGCTTTGATCCTAAGCGACAATACAACATTGAAAATAGTCTTATTATGTAAGAGTCATTGTGTATGTCCATCTCTTGTCATTAGTATGCCTGATTTAAAGGCCCCCCCCAGCAGCAGCTTAACGGGGCATTCGTGATCCACAAACTCGTCCCCGACTACCTCAAAAAGTGAATTTTTTATAATCTGACCCGTTAGCCAAAGTAATCTAGGTGTATGTACTTCTACGTGCAAATTTGGTCTATCTGTAAGAAATTTGCAGTTTTGTATTTATCTCTGTACACAGACATAAACTACAGCAAGGCCTAGGCACGCCCCACTGAAAAACAAGCAATGCGCATAACACAAAACAGCCACGCTGGGAATCTACTAAAACTTGTGGAATAAGCTTTGAAGATAGAAATATCTTGTGAATCTGAATACAACAAGATGCGTGGACATCACGAAATGCACCTTTAATTTCCAGATTTTTGGATGTTTTAGGGAAAAAAAAAGGTATGACTGAGTGAGTTGAGTTAAATCTTTACTAATGTCACACTCACCCCAATCAAAAAGAAGGCTGATTGGCTTGGCTTCCGCAAGCATGCATCTAATCTTCTGAGACATAAGCAGCTGAATTATCTTCCACTACAGAAAATTGGGAGTCTGTTTAAGATGGTGTACGCGAGGGTATAACTCTTTATCCCACAGACAAACAAAGTCAAGAGTTCGGCATGTCTTAGCTGGAGTTACAGAGAAAAATTAGAAGAAGGAATTAAATACTTCAGAGCAAGCAAGAAGTATGGAAGATAGGGGATGAACATAGGTTCCTCAAGCTTTAAGAAAAGAGGTGCAAAAGATCTGCGACTTCTTATGGCAGTAGTGGAAAATATCACACTCAAGAACCGATCAAATGAATTCAGCAGCATGAAAAGATTCTGGACTACAATCAATCACAAGAAATCAGATTTTAGCCAACGTTGCACCAATCAAAGTTGCTGGCAGACTAATAACTGATGCCAAGATGAAGGCAGAGGCTCTCAATCAGCCGACAAGTGTGAAGTACTTAGTATACCACTAGAACACATCTGTCGTAACCAGGTATACTCTTCCCGGTCTCACCTGAAACATGTCACAAGTTTTAAGTTACTTGGGCTTACAGTTATTCAAGACCTGCGTGGAACAAACTAGTTGACTTGTCATCTCCAAGGCGAACAGCACTCTTGGATATCTAGGAGCAACATGCATAAGCAAGAATCTCGGGTTCAAGGCTAAAGTCTGATAAATCCCACTGGTTAGACAAATTTAGAGGACGCGTCGGTTGCCCCCACACATGATGTTTACAAAAAAAAAACTTGAGATGGTCCAACATCGTGCTGCAAGGTGGGTATACTCTCACACAGGTATCGCCGCATGATAAATGGCTTACAACGCGTTCATGGCCCCCACTCTTGCTCACAAAGCCGCACAACAAGCACTGGCTGTATGTTTATATAAGATGTTCACGACATTGTCGCAGTTGATGCAATCAGTTTTTTTATCCAAACACCACACCACACCAACTCGATGCGAAAACCGAAGGGCTTTTCATTTTCCACGCTCGCGCACTGACTATCATAGAACAGTCTCTTCCCACGTACCGCTAGGGAATGGAACTCTACTCCCGGAAACTGCTGTAAAGTTACAAATTAAACCTTCAAGGAAGCCATCCAGACTAGTTAATCTTTGCACACACACACACTTGCATCTGAGCCTTCACTCAGTGAATTTGACGCCTTTCCGGAAGAAGGAAGAAGAAAAGTGACCAGCCAATTTTGGCTACGAATGACAATACATTTGTTTAAAATTACATATAATATTTAAAAAAAGTTTACACATAATATCAAACAATATAAAACTATGTCAGTACATAAAAGATAATATGTAAATTTTTAAAATTTCATGTGGATTTCGTCATACGTAAACGCGACAGGCAAGAATTTATGGCAAAGTTGCCACCTGGCGACACCGTCACATGCTAAGGACATAAACAAGAGCACAATGGTGCTGTAGCTCCGCAGGTTCATTAGTAGGGCCTTTAGCATGATTTGGGACAAGAAGGAATTTAACCAATTTGACAAAAATGCCATTTTAATTGGCCCATGTGATGTTTGACCCAAATCTGTGAACACCTATTAGCAACTGGGTCAGCGGTTCTTCTAACAAGTCTATGTTATCCAATTGATTTGTGGCACAGAAGGAATTACTGATTTCAAAGAATGCCCCCTTTACTTGCCCACGTGACCTTTGACCCACATATGTTGAACAACCCATTGGACCTTGGGCCGCCGTTCCTCTGACAAGTCGGGTGATAATTGGAGACAAATGGCTTTGTGGCACAAGAAGGAATTTCTAGGATTTTCAAAGAATGCCCACTTGAATCGCCCAATGACTTTAACGCCCAAATCTATGAAACCCCATATGGAGGCCTTAGGGTCAGTGGTTCTTCTGACCTAATGGTGATAGCACAACATGTGTTGTGATCAAGGTCTCTTAAAATGAGTCGGAAGTCCACAAGTTTGATTATTTAGATATGCCCAACACAAGAGAAAATGTATTTGGTCCTATTGTTTTTGTCACCTGCGTTCAAATGAGTATATCTTGGAATTAATGGTCAATTTCATGGGGATTTCAGCAAAAATGTAGCTTTTTATCTGATGCATACAGCTTACATGAAAAAAGTAACATCAAATTTGACCTTAAAATAATTAAATAATCTTAAAAAACATTAATTAAACTTCAAAAATTTTAAGAATTTTCAAAAATGCCCCTTTAATGGGCCAGGTGAACCCTTTGACCAAATCTGTGAACACCACATATGAGCCTTGCGGAAGTGGTCCTTCTTAGAAATTAGTGATTATAGCAATCTGATTTGTGGCCCAAGAAGGAATTAATAGATTTTCAAAGAATGCCCGTTAAATCAGCAATTTGATTTTTGACCCACATTGGAACCACCCTCTAGGCCTTGGTCAGGAGGTTCTTTGACCAAGTCTAGTGATATAACAATTGGATTTGTGGCACAAGACATGGATTTATAGATTTTCAAAGAAGGCACCTTTAATTGGCCCATGTGAACTTACCGACCCACCCCATATCTGTGAACACCCCATTAGGACCTTGGGTGCGTGTTCAACCCAAGTCTAGTGATTATAAACAATGATTGTGGCACAAGAAGGAATTATAGATTTTCAAAGAATGCCTTTAATGGCCAATGTGACCTTTGAACCAATCTGCGAAACACCCCAAATGGGCCCTTTCGTCACGGGTCTTCTGACAGTCTAGTGATTCTAGCATGATTGTGGCACAAGAAGGAATTTATAGATTTTCAAGAATGCCCCTTAATCGGCCATGTGACCTTGGACCCAACATTCTGTGAACACCCCTGATGCAGCTGGGGTCAGCGGGTCTTTAACCAAGTCTAGTGATTATAGAAACTGATCGGTGGCACATCAAGGAATTTACAGATTTTCAAAAGAATTGCCCGTTAATTGGCCATGTGACCTTTGACCCAATCTCTGTACACCCCATACATAGGACCTTGGTCGCGGTCTTCTAACCACGTCTCGGATGATAACAATATTGTGAGACAAGAAGGAAGTTATAGATTTTCAGTGAATGCCCATTTAATTGGCCCACATGACTTTGCCCCGAAATCTGTGAACACCATATGGACCTTGGGTCAGCGGTTTTTCTAACCAAGTTGTGTTATTAAACAATTGATTTGTGGCACAAGAAGGAATTTATAGATTTGCAAGATGGCCCCTTTAATCGGACAGGGACTTGACACAAATTTGAACACCCCACATGGAGCTTGGGTCCACTGATTATTCGGACCGCTTTTCGTCCACTCGGCCCCAGCGTTTGGCAACAAGATGCATTATGGCAAGATGTTAAAGACAGAGTGATAGATACAAGAGATAGTCAATACATTGCCATAACAATATCTCTGCATACTACGTATGCCGAGCAAAAAAAGTAATTTATATGGATCGTAAGACTTTGAAACTGTTGGGGGGGGACTTTTTACTTGCTATTCATTTTGCTATCAGTGAGCTATACCTTCATGTATGGGGAAACAGTTTCAAAACAATGAAATCATGCCTCCTCAAACCAGTCTCACAAATTTGGGCTGTTCTCTCGTTAAGGGAAATTATTATATCTACCATTCGATACCAATTGGAAACAGCCACAATCCAAATCTGAATAAAGTCGTGCATGACGATGGGCCCTCTTATATTAATATCACTACCTCTTCAACTGAGATTGATTGATTTAAAGGTTCGATTGGTCGTAATTTCGTTACCCTGGTTACTTTTTTCAATCAGTACTACATACGGTTTTTAAAAAAATTTTAACAATTACTATTGATGGAATACAGTTCTGTAAGCATTTGATGATCGTTGATTCTTGTCCATTTCAGGCTGATTTATATAAAATTTGGAAGATAAGAAGTGTGCTGCAACTACTTGGAAAGTGATTGTCTGTAAGTAATGGTATTCCCTAGTCATGTTACTTATTAATGGTGAACACGATTGGTTAAGAGCATTAGAAATCAAGCAATTTTTGAGCAGATTCGAATTTTAGGGTTTTCACGCGTGCTAGTTTGAAAAATATATGCTAAACATGAAAACGTGGGGAAAATCCTAAGCATAAACATTACGTGTCTTCATATGCAAGATATCCTATGAATTAACCCTTAATTCTTACTCAAGTCAATAAAGCATTTTCAAATGCACAAGCTTATGATCGTTGAAGAAACCTTTCAATTTAAGATTAAAAGCTGAGAGAAATTTTGTTTTCAGACTGTGGCAGTGCTCTGCAGATTGTTTTAAAGGTGCAACGAGAGATTTCAAAGTCAAGTCATCCAGATTTTCGTGATATGTAGGTGATTTCAGATTAGGCAATCAATGATACCCATCTTTTATTGGCTATAGAAATAAAACTTAATCATTTTCAGATGGGGATATTTTCGATAGAGAGCTTTACACCAGTGCCAAAAAATCAGAATTTTCATTTTTTTTCGGGACACATGGTTATTTGAAAACTCTTGTGCACCTTTAACTAGAGGTGCACACCCCACCTTTTAAAGTTGATTGAGATACACGTAAGGTTTATCTAGTTCATGAAAAAAAATAGTAAAGTTTGAAATTGCATGAGATAAATGTGCCAAGTTGCCCTTCCACTTTGAAAATAGTTCCACCACTGCTGGTGTGCCCTTTCAATGATCTAGACCCAAGAGGTTCTTCATGCCTAAGACAAAATAACAATACAATTTGTGCACTTGGTTGTCACATAATTTATAGTGACAAAGAGTACTAATGAACTGAACTTCAGCTGTAATTTAGGTATTTTTATTACTATAAACTCATGTGGACAACAGTGCAAAAATTGCATTGGAAAAAGAAAGCCAGAAATTTAAGCATTTCATAAAATTCCTTTGACCTCATATCCTTAAAAACCATAAAAATCACTTCTCATGATCATCTGAGCAAATGCAGTGATTGTCCAGATATTTCTATACAAGATAGTGGTAGCATTTTATTGGTACAGTATTTAACAATCATCTGAGGTGTGAAATTTCATGTTTTCATTATTGCATGTTTTTGAGCGTTGTATTCCTCATTCCTTGTTGGCACGATAGTGTGTGTGTGTGACAGATGTGTTTAATGACGCAATAGGCTTCATTGACACTGCATCGGGAGAAAACTAACAGAAAGTAATTATATAGAATTCTTTCAGGGGTAAGTTGAAGATAAATGGGTACCTACTTAAACTCTTAATGTGGGAGAATTAGATACAGGGTTTGTAATTTGGCAAATGAGGAGATTTGCATCATTATGACTTACATTTGCATAGTTTACATGGAGTACCTACTTCATTGGGACTATATGAAGTCATAAAGATTGTGTACCTGATGATACTAAACTAGTGATTATGTAAGTATAACAGGAAATTTTTTTCACAACGTCTTACAAGCATTGGCATAGTTGACCTAATATGCAAGCTATTTGAAGTTGTTAGTTAAACCAGTGGCTGGATACCTAACACTGGGCAATTACTGCTGTGTGGGGATTTGTTGGAGCAAAAAGATAATTGGCCGGATGCACCTTCCTGATGCCAAATCCACAGTTTTCAGTGGTGGGCATAGACTTTGAACTGTGCTGGGTGGCCGCCATAGCTTCTCCAAAGCTGACGCCATTGTAGGTAGCTCTCTTTTTCATTCTATAGGGTGGTAATCAGCTATCTTCCTCATCAGATTTCCTTAGAAACATGATGGCGGTAACAGTTTATCGCCGACAACTTGGCCTGGGACAGGTAGTACGGGTTACCCAGGATACAAGTAGCAGGCCCATCAAAGGAAAAATCTCTTCAAAATTCTAAAAATCATGAAAAAATATGACCTAAAATAACCACAATTATCTTCAAACAGTGTCAAAACAGGTCTTACTGTGGAGAATAATTGCAAATCCAGAAAAGCAACTAGTGGCTTGGGCCATTACTCGAAACAAATACAGTATACTGTACCTGGGAAGGGGAACATCTGCAAATAAAAATCAAACATCACCCAAACCTCTCTCATGAATTGTTTTCTTTTTTCACAGAGCTGTGGAAACACTTTTAGTTTGAGAGAGGAATACTTGATGTCGTCTACCAGATTTATTCACATGGTGAGTATCATGGCGTGAGTAGAAAACGTCTTTATCTTAAATTACGATAGATGATTGTTAACAATGACCCTGAAAATTAGCAACTTAAGCTGTTCACAATTTGTTTGTCTCATACTAACCACAATGGTTTGCAATATTTTGTGACAACCTTTGTTTAAAATTTTCATGGTAATGTACACCTTTTAAGCTTATTGCACATTCTATGCTTTCCTTTTTCAGTGGTCTAGGTATAGGCATGCTTCTGTCTTTGATTTGGATCATTCTCATGCGATGGCTAGCAGCAGTGATGGTTTGGGGAAGCATATTTCTACTGTATGGTATACTCGGTGTGGGTAAGTCCTTTAATGTGAATATTTCTTTGCAAACATGTTAGTGGTTGTGAAGTAAAGATTTGTGGTTTGTATGGGTCCCAAATTTGTTGTCTGCCAAAGTGACATGACAGAGCTGCTTTTCATATCCTCTAAAAAAATGGGGTCAAATAAAGGTAAGGCCAAGAAAGAAAACTGTTTTTTCATCCTCCACTGACCCACCCCATTTTTGAAAATTGGGGAAAAAACTTACAAAGAACACTGACCATAATTTTGAAAATTTCAGAATTTTTACATTTTAAATACCAAAACAGCATTTTTAAGTTTCTTGAAATTTCCAAATTGTTTAAAAACAAAGGAAGTAATAAAAAACTTAAATTGCCAAAATATAATACTTTGCCTGTTGCCTTGTCAATTTTTATCCAAAATGTCATTTTAGGTGATTTGCTTACCTTTGATTCATAATTGAACCACAAAAATTAGCTTTTACATTTGGGTCAATTTTTAATCTTTTTGGTTGGAAGTAAAAATTATACACTTGAGAATTCTACATTCTCTGTTGATGATCCATGAATAAGTGCCCTGGACAAATTGGGAATTTTGCTCCCCTGACTTGATTAGCTTGGTACGCTACATCATATAAAAAGGTAGCGAACCAATATCTCCTAGTTTACACTCCACAGTGATCTTGGCTGTAGCAAACTGTTTCTGCAAGAATTCGACCAATAACAACAGCACTGGACAGACAAGCGAAACTCATTATTTTTTAATCCATCTTTTGGATCAAAATTTCCATGTTATTAAAAAAAAATGTGTGGTTAATGTAATTGCCATCTTACCAAAATTCTTTAACATGTTGAATCACAGGGATATCAGTAGGGATAATTAGAGCTGAAATTCTCAAATTCCTTCAGAAGACCCTATTTACTAAATGGTGATGGGATAATTACCAACGACGTAAATATAACCCAGACCGGAAGATTCCGAAAAAACATGCGTAACCAAAATCGAGGTGCCAAAAGTATTAAATGAGCATACGCACTTCATTATCATAGTTTTGGCACCACCATATTTGGTTTACGTATCGTCGTATTTGGAAAATCCTTAATGCATATTTATGAGCACGTGGTATTTTACGTTCGTCATACTTTAGCGAGTGAAAACAACAATAACAACTGATGCCACATGCTATCACTCGGACTCAAATATCTCTTTTTCCTAAGCAAAATTAACGGGTCATCGGGAGACTTTTTGTGTATTAGGAATGCAGGAATCTTTTTAGATGCATGGTTTCTTCCATTGATTGATTTTCGCATAATTATTGCAGAAAAATCGGCCGATCAGACAATGGAACACTGGGGAAATGCAACACTGATAACATAACGCGTGACGCACAGATTTTTATATGCATGTGCTTGCGCACCAACAGTGACGACGCGCGAGTGCTTGCGCAACAACAACCACGGCGCGCTGAGTGTGAGAGAAAGCGGTTACGGGCTTGGACTATTCCATAATACACGCGATTCACTTCTTCCTCTTATATAGTTCCATGGGTAATTACCTTTACATTCCAGGACCACAATACATTCACCTGGTAATCCTTGGGCAGGCAGGTGAATCTATTGTTGCAGTTGCTCTGGAATGTGAGCAAAATTGAGGAATGAAGTAGCGAGTTTTGACAGTGCATGCACGAACGAGAGGGGTGCCATTTTATACCAGCTGTATTTTAAATTTGTTTTTGTTTTTTGCTTCTTTCAGGAATGTGGTTTTGTTACCAGCAGTACATCGACTTGGAGAATATGAAAGCCTCAAGTGAAGCATTTGCCTTTATAGCAACACTTTCAAGTTTCTTGAGATTACAGAAGACATGGCTGATATTTGGTAGGTGTACTTATGTCTGGGTTACATTCCCTCCACCAATCCTAACAACTCCTTTAGCATTGAGAACAGGAAACACTTGTGACCTGAAGATCTTCTTGTAAATCATTTAATGTGGCACAGAAATGGAATATTTCTCTTTATGTCTTTGAAATAATACAGAATTGGTTCAGTTCATTTCAAATTTTGGGCTAATTAGTGGGGTATGAGTATTGAGTTTGTTTTACATTAATGATGTAACAGGGGTTCTCAACACAAGTGACCACACTGGGATGAGTAACCAATGCAGGTATCATTTTCAGTCTTCTGGTGTATGAGTGAACCCTGTTTCTGTTTGTGTCAATTTTGGTACTGTCATTTTTTCAGTATTGCCTAAAATTTGTCAAAAAAGTAAGTGGAGTACCTTAATCTGAAGCCAACATTTAGGAAATTTGCTAAAACATTTGAAAATTTGTGAAAAAAATAACACCAATGTATCTAAATTCTGCCCTATATCTGCATCTCTGGTGCAGGGCTAGAATTTCGGTGAGAATCCGAGAATCGATTCTTGCAAAGATTCTCGTAAATTGATTTGCGGGAACCAATGTTGATTCTCATAAACATTAGAATTTAACACAGTAGCGAATTAGACGATTCCCACAAAATTCATTTTTGAGAATCAAGACTGATTCTCGCACTCTGCTACGAAATTCTACCCTGGGATGTAACTGATTGCTATTAGATATGGGTCCTATTTCCAAACCCTCAGAAGGACGTATTCACTGTGAAAAATTGTGCAAATTTGAGAACCCCTGGGAGTTGTGAGCATATGTATTTTGAGAATATTAGGCATGATGTTTAGCTAGCATTGACTTGTTGCAAGAAATATAGAAAATGCATGATCCTGTGAATGTTTGTTTGTGTGTTATTATTTCCTCCACTGATTGTAGGTTGCATTCTGCTTGGCATCTTTATTATAATTCTGTTGGTGACGCTCTGTTTGTGCGGTAGAATACGGCTGGCCATACAACTCATTGCAGAAGCTAGCAAGTGAGATGTTGTGCAAACCTTGTTATTATAATTTTATTATATTGCCTAAAGTTGTTGTATGAGTATTGGCTATTTTGTGACTTGATGTTGCAGATGCTAGTTTTTAAATGGCTGTTTTTCCCTTATATCAGTCATGTAATTTTTTTATTTAAGGTAGGATTGTCGACTATGGCATCCTGGACAGATTTTATTGAAAATTGGTTGAAATGTGGGTAATGTTGACAGAAACATACATGCAAATTTTCAATTTTTTTCTCAAGTTGAAGATAATCAGTCAGATTGGTTTTCAGTTTATATGGTTTCAAATGTATTGAATTCGAAAAAGAATTTTGATTTGTTTGGGTACTAGCCAAGATAAATTAATATTGCTTAGGTAATGTTAGTACTTGTCAATAATTGCTTGATTTTTTCTAGATTGTTTTGTCAATCTTTATAATTCCTAGAAAGAACTACACCTTCAATCTTAACAAATAAGGCACCATATGAAAGTGAATCAAATTTAGAAAATTCTCTCATTAGATTTTGATGTTAAATTGTTTCTATTTTAAATTAAGAGTTTTTTTTTCTCAAAAATGTAAAGTTAACAATTTTCTCAAAAATAATGAAAGAATTTAGATATTTTGGACCTTCCCTCTTGGCTAGAAATAATTATTACTCCAAAATTTAAGATTTTCTTTTTAAAATAAAGAAAAACATAAGAAATGAAACTAGCCATACACTTGAAATTTGGAAATATGAAACAACTTTAACATCGATTGGTTAAGTACATCTGAATTTATAGTGATTTTTCTGGGGGAGCATAATAGCTGATAATCCTATCTTAAGGCAACGAGAAAAAAAAAACCCTGTTTTACGGGCCCGACCGACCCTGATTTTTCAGTTTTGCAGAATTTTTTTTTCTAGTTTTTCCAAAAATCATGTAAAATCAGCCTTTTTTTAGCCCAAATTTATCAATTTTGGCAAAAAAATTTTAGAAAATTTGTTTGTAAAATTTTTTCATATTTTCTCTTGATTTTTCAGATTTTGGGGCTATTTTAAGTCAATTTTGAGCTCCAGAAAGGAAAAAAAAATTAAAAAAAGAAAGAAATCGCCCGACCGACCGACCCTACTCGAAAGGTCCGCTCGCCCGTAAAACAGGGTTTTCTTTTTTCGTCGCCTAATGGTCATGATTTTCTCTATCTTAGAGTTTTGTTAAACTTTTGATTGTAATAATAGTGGCTGTGTCAAATGTTAACCACCATTCAAATTACTATTTTTACAAGTGTTTCACTCAAATGCTATGTTTGTTTTCTATTTTCAGAGCTGTGGGGAAGATGATGTCGACATTATTCTTTCCCATCATACCATTTTTTATACAAGTGGTTATTGTATCGCTGTGGGCCATCATAGCTGTGTATCCTTTTTCATTTGTCTCAGGGAATTACATAAGGGCTATTTGTAGAAACAAGAGTTAGGAGGTAGAACCAGTGACTTATTGCACCAAATAAGTAATATTGAAACTAAGTGATAGCATGACTATTAGAGTCGGAGAAAGGTTTAGCAATAAATACCAGCAAGGAGTGGGCCACGATTGGCTTGAGTGTAGCTTTGCAGTAGTCTTGACTACTTCAGAAAGTAATAAAAATTACCACTTTCCATAGGCAAGGCAAGTTATTGTGAATAAGTTTCATGGTGTACGGTGTTGCCAATTTTGGAGTACAATACATTCTTGGGAGGCTTTATGATGTCGGATAAAGATAGTCATAATCCTTTTGATTTATTTTGTTCTTATCCTTTAGTCTTGATAAAGTGCATACAAGTTTGGTTTTTTTGTAGGCTTTGGTTTGGTCTTTTCTAAGTTTCTTGTACGATTTGTCATCATCGAGCATGGTCTTTACTTTGTTCTCATACCATGACTACACTTCATACGTGATCAAGAGACCAGCAAAAATAGGTCTAGAAACGTCATACTCCAGTATTTGATATGTTTATAGAACTTTCCTGACCTGACCCATGATATTGCGTGTTTGCTTACTAATATAAACCCTGCCCACTGAATAAAAATGGTCTTTTTAAACCCCACTCTACCAACAAAGTGCAACTAACCATGACTTAAAACCTAACCTGGCATAGTAACGCGAATGACTTCTGGTGATGTATTGTTTTGCCTGCAAGATCTCTGCATGTTAATGAATATTAATTAGCTAAATTTGCATGTCAAGAAAAACACGTCAATTATTCCGCTGTACAAGAATATTACTACCCTGAATGTCAACCTTCTTAAGTGTAAGAACAAAACTTTTGGTGGTATAATAGTTTTGGGCATCCAGAATTAAGCTGAATATTCAGTATACTAATGGAGGGTCTATTTGCATTTAAACAAACAATATGGGGTCACCATGAATTACAGCATATCATTCACACATTGTTTTCAAGAGTTTGCAACACAAAATAGCCTGATTTTCTAGTTGAATAGAAGTTTTCCTTGACACATGGTTCATCAGGTACCTGGCTACAACACATGAAGTAGGTATAGTGTACAATGCCCCACCAGACTTTGAAATTGTAAATGGAACTGAGATGTGATTATGATGTAAGTATTTCCTTAGTCAACCAGATTTGACTTCAAATATTGTATAAGGTTAGATGGAAATAATCTCACCATAGACTATCCAACCCATGTTCTTGGCTACCAGGCCTATTTCAAAATTTCTTATGTTATATTGGCTGTTTGACTGCAAAATTTTCGGACAACGCCGCACCCTCCCCTCGATACAAACAAAACGCAACGTACCTCTCTCTCCTTCGACCAAGATAGTAATAAATAATTTTAAAAATGATGGTTTTTTTTGTGGTCAAACTTTGGTGGCGGGGTGTTTTTTGGGTTAAAATAAATCATGTTTTGAGCTAAAAACTTAAGAATATCAAGAATTATTATATCTTAGCAAAACAGATTTTAATCATGAGCAATACTGTTCAATCTCTGACATTTATATTATAGTTTCTGTGTATACATATATAAAGGGTATAGCCTAAAATCCCTTTTTAAAAAAAAACACAACTTTTATACATGTACCACAACGAGTATTACATGAACCATTTATTGCAATGTTACAAACCGAAATCAATACAAAAAGGATACCATAAAAATAAGATTGTAATATTTTTTACTTTGTAAAAAAAAAAATAATAATAATTTGCTTAATTGCAGCCCAAAATGCATTTTTCCGCCTAGAAAATCATTCCCTGCCACCAAATATTTTCAACCACAACCATCCATTTTCTAAATCTCATATATTTATCCTTCAAATAAAGAGTAGTGTGTTTGTTGTACGGAGGGGAAGGGTAACTCGAAATTCGAAAACCCTAACTTGAAACTCAAAAATCTTCATTCTTTTAGACTTTTAAACTTTCATCTTTTTTTTAAACTTTTAATAACTTGCATCAAGTTGAAAACTCGCCCTTGGGGTTGTCATTCCCAATAATAGTGTCCGTAATTTTCAAGATGGTGAGACTTGTCATGAATCAACCTAGATGATTTTTTCTTTTTTCAGTACCAAACTTGTGCAATATCTTGAACTCATGGTTTCATCACACAACAATTCGATCCTGTGTTTCAAAATGATCTGCACTAATTTGGGTCTGGTGAAAGCATGAAAATGTAAATAAAAATATAAAGTAGTATAAAGTGTAGTTCATTACAATATTAGGCCAAGAAAAAAAAAAACAAGTTGTCTCAAGACCGCCCGCATTTTGTTTAAAATGGTTTTTAGCGGACATTTTTTCCTTTTCATGTTCTTTGCCTCATTGAAAGATTGTTGGTAAATGTTCAGGGGAAAAAATGAAATGGGCCTGCAAAGCAGCCAAAAACAAATAAAAAAGTGGGCCAATTGAATAATTTTTTTTAATCCCGCATTTGCTATGAAGAATTATTCTAAAAACGTGCATTTCGCATTTGCATTTTTCATATTTCTTCTGAGACAAACTTTGTTTTTTGGCCTTAAATTGAACAACAATTTTGTCCAAATATTTAGAACTTAATGCAGCAAGATGTCAAACTCACCATCTGAAGTTTCATTCAACTTATTGTTCAGATTTCTTCAGAGTTGTAAACCTCTCCACTATGGTGGGAATCAGTGTCACCAGTTCTCTTGCTATTTTGTAGTGGAGGGTTGTTAAGATTGCTGAGGTTGTACATGCTCTTGTTATTATTGATAAGAGTGTGAACATAAAAGCAGTGAATCAAGGAATCCATCTGGATAAGAGGAGGAAGGTGTAGCTTTGTGAAACAGGATGAGGGCACATATAACCTTGGCAATCTTTACAATCCTCTGCTGCAAAGTGACAAGAGAACTGACAACACTGGTTCCCACCATAGTAGAGAGAGGCACTCTGAAGAAATCTGACTCAACTGTTGGATGAAACTTCAGTAGGTGCTCATTTTGGTTTTGTAAGAATAAATGTCATCATGTTTCAACTCGTGATACTTGTTTAATGTTAGTTCAAGTGAAAGTGAAAGTCCATTTTAAATTTCAACTAAATGTGTTTGTTTTCAGACTTTCAATGCGACTTACAACAGTAATGACACAACGGCAATGTGTGTGTTTGTATCCTATCGGCTCCCAGACTACACCATCTACCTTCAATTTGTCAATCTCTTTGGCCTCTTCTGGTTGACAAATTTTGTCATTGCTCTTGGTCAATTGACACTTGCTGGGGCTTTTGCATCTTATTTCTGGGCTTACAATAAAAAAACTGATGTACCAAACTTGCCTCTGTTAAGGTCATTCTGGTGGGCGATCAGGTAAATAGAAATTTTGGACAGCATCTATAGAATTCATATCATACTTTGCCAAGTAGTAATTATTGAGATAACTAAAAGAGATTCCAACTAAAGAATACATTGTGCATAAAACAGAAACAAATTAGAAGCAATTACCACATTGTTTGTAGTAAATGTTCGCATTCTAATAAATACCGACTCATTTTTTATTATTTTTTTTCAAATGTGTTCCTAAAAGTACAAAAATCATGCTATAAAGCAAGTAAACACTGATAATTAACAATCACATTGGTGAAATCGGTGGCAGATTTGCCAACTTAAAGGTGTAACGAGAGATTTCATATATCAGGTGTCCCTAAAAATATAAAAAGTACTGATTTTTGCCCTGATGCAAAGCCTTCCATCAAAAATATCCCCATTTGAAAGGATTAAGCTGAGAAATGATTCTTTGGCACAAAAATTGTGACATTTCTAATTTCGTATAGGAGCAAATACGAAATTCAGCCTATGTTTTATATTGAAATATAAGCAAAACAAAATCGCCCTTTTTCTCTCTTTCAAGACATTTCTGTAGCCAAATATAAGGTAAGAAATCTATTGAGTGGCTTATCTATATGAAATTAGTATTATGACGAAATACTTTGGTGCCTCAAAATCTCTCGTTGCGCCTTTAATGAAACTAATTTGTGAATAACTTGCATGATTAAAGTGTAGTTACCTTTGAAAGTGTAGATTTTGGAGGAAATTACATCTGTTTGTGTAAAAAATGTGTTAAATAGACCATTTTAGTTGGCTGGTATGATGTTAGGTTGTCCAATAGGAAAGACCTTATTATATATAATATCAGCATGATTTGTGTGTCCGCCCATCTGTCTGACTGTGTGCATGTCAAACTTTTGGTATGCACTTTTTTGTGCAGTGATGGATCAAGTTCATATTTGGTATGCTTATACATTGAGACAAGGGGGCTTATGTGGGGTAACAGTACACAAATGGTTAGAGGGAAGTAGGGCACACTATTTTCCCGAGGTACTGGCTACGGGCCTATCACCCCTCACCCAAAGGGTGAGGGGTGATAGGCCCATTGCCAAGGGAAAATAGTGTGCCCTATTTCCTGATATAAACCATGTAGTATTTGTTTTATTACACCTAACTGTGACTCTGAGGACGAGGTTTTAGGGAAACAGTTCAATCTATTTCCCTAGGGAAATAGTTTGCATAATAGGAATCAGCCAATGAAATAGCATGATTATGTTCATGAATATTCATGAGGTGTAATAATTGAGGATGTCAAAGGTCTTTCAGGGGTCACTTGGGGTCAAGTCTTCTGCATGTGGTTACACTTTTGGTTAAAATATTTAGCTTTTTAGTGCAGTGATGGATCAAGGTCATACTTGGTATGCCTATTCATAAACAAGGGGTCATATGTGGGTGTAATAAATGAGGCGGTCAAAGATCATTCAATGGTCATAGGGTCATATCTTGTGCATGTGGTATTTGGTTAAAATGTTTAGCTTTTTAGTGCAGTGATGGATCAACTTTTTCTTTGACCGCATAATCGGACGACCTATTTGGGACTGCTGTCCCTATTTTTTGTACAACTGCAGATGCAGCCATTGTTAATGTTGTTGACCTTGTTCAAACATCGATCCATTTATTGCATGGAGCACCATGGTATTCTGGTGTTCCCAGATGGTATTGGCCGTGGTTTACAATAGAAATAATAACCGAACAAATAAACACCACGTTTTTGAAAAATTTCATGACCATAGGCGTTTTATTACAGACACATGTCCACATATCCAGTTGATGTAACATTAGATCACACATTCAATTTACAGATATCATCTGGGCTCCATTGCTTTTGGTTCATTAATCATAGCCATCATTAAGATTATCAGGGTCATCCTGGAGTACATTGAGTTGCAGCTGAAGGGAAAAGACAACAAGTTTGCCAAATATGTCCTGAGATGTCTCAAATGTTGCTTCTGGTGCCTTGAGAAGTTTATGAAGTTCTTGAATAAGAATGCTTACATTATGGTAAGTAGATGTGTAGATTGGTGTGCTGCTGATAAGATTAGACCCCTCCCATCATGAAACCAGGATGAAATAGCAAAAATTTGTTTGCGAGATTTGTTCAAATTTCTAATGCCGAGATTACAAGCTTTAAATCAGTGTTGTTAAGATGTTCCTGAGGTTAGACCTGGCACAACTGAAAATGGTGGCAATACACAGGATTTAGATACTCATATTGTTCACTGGGTTTTGGGTTAGCAAATGCTCCATCAACCTTGTTTGAAAGATCTAGGATTTACTTTTGGCATTAATCTAAATTAGATGGGGATGGCCCAATTTCATTTTGTAAAGTTTTTTTCTTGATTGAATGACTGACCACAGTACCCCATCTGCAGATGTTCACGCCAATACATTTTAATCCATTTCGATACACGAACTAAAATCATGATGCTCATAAATTTCCAAACTAAAAACATATTATGGTGTAGTATTACATATCTAGTACTATTATTAGAGTGTTCTACAAGAAATTCACTTCAGATTTTCTCTTTATTAATCTGATAACGATCATAAATAAGCACATTGTTTTAACTTTTCTCTTCAGATTGCAATTTATGGCAAGAACTTCTGCAAGTCAGCTAAGGATGCTTTCTTCTTATTGATGAGGAACATTATAAGGTAAAGCATCTCTTAAAATCTCATGAAGAGTTCAGAAAGAATGTAGATTTATCATACTACCTTACACAATATCCTTTGAAGATGAAAGGAATGGTGTATAAGAGTTGTGTGAGATCAGTGATGCTGTATGGGAGTGAGACATGGTGTCTGAGCAAAAATGAGATGGGGATTCTGAGGAGGACAGAGAGAGCAATGATAAGAGCGAAGAGGCGATGGACCGGTTGGCGAAGGCGAATAGTGTACGTTGGTATGGGCATGTGTTGAGGAAGGATGACGAGCATGCCTTAAGAAGGGCTTTTGAGGTAGAGGTGGGAGTTTCGAGGAGGAGGGGACGTCCAAAGAAGACATGGAAGAAGCAAGTGGAGGAGGAGGGTTAGGTTGAGGATGGAGGATGCATTGAATCGGGTGAAGTGGAAGGAAGGAGTAAGGGTGTTTGCTGCCAGTGTGAGGTGATTCCGGCCACCCCCGTTTACGGGGACAAAACCGGATTTAAAACTTTGGTTTTACTACTACTTACTTACACACATCTTGAGAACATGCCTCCACTCTCTCATTATAAAGGTGTTAAAAGAGAACTAAAATGATAGTTACTGAGGGTTTCACACCGGTAGATACAAGTCCCATTCCTGCCTGTACAAAATGAACGAGATGAAAACATAATTTTCTCCAAAATGGAACATCTCAGACCTTTTAAAGCTTGAAGATCATCATATCTCCTACCCGATCAGTCATGAAATTAGGGTAGTTATCCGCAAATTTTTCGAGCTACTGGTCCGTGAGGACTAGCATGCACCGGGGACCCTGGAGGTCCGGGCACTTTTTCAGTCAGGTGTTCCCTGTAAGAATATGGTTAAATTTGGTATGTCAGGTCAAAATAAAAGTATCAAGGCCAACTTTTTTTTATATTCCTACAGATTTTATAATTAATATTGATAGTAATCATGATTTTCAACCCAGATCTTGCCATTTCTCTCAGTTTTTAGGGTACACTTAGAAACCGGTCTGCAAAAAAACACCATCATTTGCAGTGGGGGGCTGGATTTACCTCTGTTTCTAATGTTATTTACCGGTGTGAATCCTGAGTGCCTAGTCTTCAACTTCCAAAAAATATAATGTTATAAAATAGTATGTGAAAGATTTGAGAATGCATAGATTACTTAAGCTCCCTGAACCTTTTTGAATTGCATTTTGTACACTCTGTTCAGTTTCAAGTTAAAGTTGATGTTGTGACTCGATTCGCATATGTGAATGCTTCAATTCCTAAGTGCATTTCCAACACAGTGTCATAACCCTCAAACTTGAGATCGAACAGAGTATACTTATCTACAAAGTAAAGTACTATTACCTTATCAAATGGCTGTTGAAAGCATATGTGGCACAGCGGATAAGTGCAGGACTAAGAATATTGTAAATTGTGAGTTCAAGCCCAACTGCAGTCAGTGTGTTTGTATCCCCCCTGCAAGATAATTAATCTCAATTGCGTCATTGACCCAAGCAAAATCTGGGGAGCTGTTATGGGTGATATTACAATCTTAGTGCTGATAGGTATGTGCGCTTGGCCAGCAGCCACCAAGATGAAGTGAAATAACTAATGATTTCCTGACTGCAGCATAATAATGGTAATAGGCAACAGCGCTTTGATGCTGTTTACAGTGAATAAGTGCTATAGAAAAGTTGAACATTGTTATTATATTGCTAAATCTAAATTAGGGCGAAAGTGGCTTTTGTGATTCACTCATGACGTTAGGGTGAAATATAGCTTTCCCCCTTTGTATTGCGTTTTTTTCCGTTTTTAGATAACAAAGGATATGAATATTTATGCAAATTAAGGAAAAGAACTTTTTATAACCTAATGAATTATTAACTTTTCGCCCTAGTGAATAATCTTGGGACATTTTTAATTAAGTACATGGAAAGCATGGTGCCTCACCAAGGCTCAGAACATGGGTAAAATCTGTAACATTAAGTGTTATTTGAGATAACCAGCTTGTAATCAAATTCTATTATTCTATTAATCTGAGCTCATCTCTGGTCAATTTAAACCTCCATCTGTATAAATGCTTAATGTTGTTCATTTCTTGTACTTTTTCAACAGAGTGGCAGTGATTAATAAAATTACAGATTATCTTTTGCTGCTGGGGACTCTGTGTGTTGTGGCTGCTATTACCGTAGCATGCTTCTTTGTCTTCACAATGCAAGTTCCCATTGTCAGTGATGTGATAGAGGTGCCAGAAGTGAGGTACTACTGGCTTGTCATCATTGTATTATGATTTCATCTACTCAACAAACAACTCCTTCACAAGCATTGTTAGATCATACTAAAAGCGCGCTAACTGCACCCCTTAATCTATTAACCTTGGTTGGGATCATTTGTATATGGCGTATACCAAAGCACAGAAAGGTCCAAACAATTCGCCCGGGGCCAAAATCTCAAATTACATTTCATTCTATAATACTTTCCTAGATGCTTAAGTCAATTTGTGTTGCAAGAGGAAGTTCCATATTAGCAAAATGTCAGTGGTTTAGTACTGACATCGTCTTTATTCTGTTTGACATGGGGGAATAGCACAAGGTAACAATTACACTTCACAAATATTTTCCCATCCATGACATGTTCCATTATCAGTTGCTAGTTCCGATATCCGTTTTGTTCATCCACTTCACATGGGCTATCGGAACCTCGTGCCACAGCACATTTCTATTTTGCGGGTTTCCACTGAATGTACATGCATACCCCGAGCAGTATTGGTTGGAATAGATCACACCACATGTATTATACATGGTGTAACGTCGTAATTAACACGTCATGCCTCGATTTGTTGGTGATTTCAGAATTCTTTGACTTGTGTATCGCAATGGAGTCGCGGTTCCCGGCGGCAAACCTAGACTCCTTTATAAATAGTGTTGAGTGTCCGGTAAAAGCTTTCTCGTGCTCAGGTGATGGTTAAAGAGACACAAGGACATTTCTAGAAAGACCACCCCCCCCAATTTTTTTCAAACCCCGGTTTTTTGCAATGCTTACTTATGTATTACACCTGAAGTGAATTAAGCCGAACACGCCGTCTTTTTGTAAGAGACCAGTTTAACACAATGTTTGTAAACTGTTAGGGCCTGGTATCTTGAAACGGTTGGCCTGACTGTTACACACGGGCAATTTTATCTTTTAGAGTTTTATACTATGGGCCATAACGATCGCACAATGGGATTCGCCGGCCACAAAAGCAGTGAACGTAGTATGGTAACTGGATCTAGAAGATAAATGATTTTCGTATTTTCTGTCTTGCACAACAGAAAATCAAAGTACGGTTTTCTGTTGGGACGATTACGTAATAATTCTACCTGGGGCGCCTTGTTACTAGGTCAAGTCACGAAGTCAACGCACAGCATTTTAACGACAATTAAGTCTCAGATTTGATTCAATAGATTTTTTGGCAATGCCAAAGGTCAGTGAATCTCAACCATCATTTCAAATAGGTAATAAAAGGTACAATTGCAGTAATTGATTTGTAGCAAACTATACAACCAACTGGTCTTTAGCAAGGATTAGCCCTTTTTTTGCTCTTCAATCTGTACCACAAATAAAACCCAGTTCTGTCTATCCAGCTGCGCATTTCGTTATGCTTTGACCTATGGAGCTGATATTTGGTATGCAGGTAAGGAACAGTCTGACATTTGTTACCAGGATTTCAAGTGACCCAAAAGGTCAAAGTTCATCTAGAGGTCAATTTGCGTAGAGATGCCCTATGGCCACCAAATTTGGTCAAAAGGACCGCTGACCTGAGCACAGAACAAATCAGAGGTCAAAGGTCATGTAGAGGTCATCCAGCTGGGCAAGAAAGCCAGGTAATCATGAAAACTGGGTGACCACCTAGTACCTTCAAATAATGACAGCAGGTCTAGGCTGCAGTGGAATCAAGTATTAACAAATGCAAATTAGAACATACCTGAATTCATATGTTGCATCTTACTATAATTCAAGAAATCCATGTATAATAATAATACCTCTTCTTTCCGTTCACAGGTCATAGGAGTTGGCGTGTTCTGCATAGCCAGAGGATTTTTCAGTGTTTTTGACATGGCCATAGATACCATGTTCCTGTCATTCCGTGAGTTGAACAAAAAATGTAGTATTGTTAATTAACCCTAACCAGGACCGGGTCGTTTCTGCAGGCCGCGGCCCAAATGCAACGAAAGGCATACACCATTTGTATTTTTAACGGCCAAATGCAACGAGAGCCAAAGTTTGCGTTTCATGCCACTCGGCCGTTTTCCCGGCACAGGAATAAGTAGCGTAAAGTAAATAAGGCCAGATGCAACGAAAAAAACATGCGCCATTTTCCGGAAGACGGCCCAAGGAAACGAAAAACATCGCGTAATTTCCCGGAAGACGGCCCAGATGCAACGAAAAACATATCGACGCCATTACGGAAAGACGCCCGATGCAACGAGAAACATCGCCTGAAGAATGCAATAAAAACAGTGTAAATAAATAAATACATAAATAAAGAATGGCATGCGTACGGCACACCTGATCTGCATGAAATTTTTTGCTTATAGTTCGCCAGTCGTGAGTGGCGCTTATTACGCTACATAATAGTCGTGCGTGGCGCTATTATCTACGTCATGCCTCAGGTTTACGTCATGTAATACGTTTATGCTAATTAACGCAATAGCTTATCGCAAAATGGTGGCGCATCCACCAACGAAATCGAAATGGCTATGGGCAGGTGTGTACAGTGTCACACTCCTGTATTGATGAAAAGCATTGCGACTTCTGCGGCAAACCGTCCGAAATGAAGTGAAAAACCATCGCATCCTTTCCAGTCAATAGGCCCAGATGCAACGAAAACATTGCGTCATTTTCCCGGAAGACGGCCCAGATGACAACGAAAACATAGCGTTCATTTTCCGGGAAGACGGCCCAGATTCCACGAAAAACATCGCGTCATTTTCCGGTAAGACGGCCCAGGAGCAATTGAGAGCCAATGAGAGTCATTTGCCGCGCCCAAAAATAGTTGTTGACGGCCCAAGAGCCAAAAGAAAAGCATTTTCCGACCGGACCACGTTTTCGTGCTTCATTTCCTATGGCCGCGTAGGGTTAATCTTAGAATGAACAAATTAGCTACCGAGCCATAATGAGATGGATTTGTTAAAAAATAATATTGTTACCCAAATCATAAAAAACAACAGGGCTTCAGACTTCAAACTAACGTTTTGTTCAAGGCAATGCAGTTGGGGTGATGGAAATCACATGTTTACATATATGATTTGGCTCGAAAGGAGCTTTGTTCCGCTGTGGTCTATTCGTGTTTCTAAACTTGATATGGGAGGCCTGACACTGGTATACACTGACCAACAATTGCGGTTTTGATGATAGACGTGACAATGCATATTGCAACGCCCTGTTCACTAATGTGCTAATATTGATGGTAACCATTAAAACGGCAGTTTTTCTCAGTTATCTTGGGAAAAGAATGGATTTGGAAGCTGAAATTCATTACGACAATGAGAAAAAATACAGCCTTTATTTGATATCAAAATGTAAATACTTTCCGGTTAACTCAGGGGGTCCCAAAGACGATCGGAACAAGCACCTTTAATGTGCGTATGTGTGTTATGTGAAAAAAGTATGTTGCTATTCCTCCAAATTGACTGCATATATGTGTGCATATTGTGCTTCAAAAATCAATTTCCCATAATACTAATCTATACCACTTTGCTCACATTGCTTTGAAAGAAAATCTTGCCTCTCTTAAGGTATTTCAGTTAGGACAAGGACAAAAACCTGAGGTGTTTCTACATGAGATAACCACAGTGTCTCAAATTTGATTACAGTATTGCAGAAATTCAACTTTTTCACTAGAGTTACCATACACTGACAATGCTAAATAGGGTTGAAATTTAAGATAAGCCGTTCCTCTGTAGGCCCTAACAGTGAGTTCATGAAATTTTCCCCCAAAAAACAATCCTGTGGGAAAGACAGTATTTGTCTCTCTCACGAAAATAAAACATTCTTCCTGAATAAACCAGTAAAATCCCCAGCTTATATATTTTATACCATTCATTGTTACTCCTGCAGTGTGATCTGGAGAGTATCTGGAGAGACATGATGACTTAACCTTGCGGAAAGGAAAGGGGGTCATTTTGTTTTTATTCACTAAAATAATATTACTCGTAAAAACCATTAATATCATTGATATTTTATTACTGTTCCTTGTACCTCCTGCAGTGAAGATCTGGAGAGACACGATGCTCACTGAGAAGCCCTATACATGTCAAGGACCTGATGAAGATCGTCGGCAAGAAGAAACAAGAAGTTACTTATCTCTATTATGTAACCCAGCCTCCCCAGTCTTTATTTATTTTCTATTCCCTTCTCCTTTTTTCGATTCATCTTTATCCGTCTTGCCATTCTATTTACTCTCTGTCCCACCCTCACAATTTTTCCTTATCCCCTCTCGCCTCTCTTATCCTGCCTTGCTTTGTCTCCTTTTTGCTTTATTTATCGACTGTTCCGAAAGAAAAATGCAGATGACTCTGACATGGAGGAGTGGTAGAGCAAAGTTCAAAAATCAAAAGTTCCTTCACAGACCAGATGAAATGCCCGCTTTCAATCAGGAACAATATTGCTGGCAACTAGTCCTCTTCAAAGCAAGTAATTTTGATATGCAAATTTATAATTTTAATTAATTTCCTTGCTATTATGGTGGCATATGATATCAACAACTATCTGAGTCAGAACAGTAATTTTGATAAATGAAACAGTTATATTTTAAATTATATTAGATTAACATGTTCTTTGGCCATTTTGTTAACAAGTTTAAATTAAAGTTTCCTAATAGTCCTTCATATTAACTACTTATCTTATTCAGCTTGCGACTATTGCTGTAACTATCATAGGACAAAACAGTCTTTGATATGCAATTTTATATTTTAATTGTTTTGGATTAAATGTTCTTACTCATTTTGTGTGGGTTAAATTAATGCTATCCGATACTCATGTCATAATACCACAGCACTAATAGACTATTGATGCCGATGCTTGTGGTAGCCACAATCATTATTACCACAGGGACAATCTTCTTCAAATGGCATGGTGATATGTCACCAGAAGCACAATAATCAGGATTCCAAGCTGGACTTAGAAGCTTGTAACTTGTGTGAGAAATAAAACTTGTTTTGAAGCCATTTTAATTAGTTTGAACATACTATAGCATAGACACATCAATTTGTATTTTATTATTTGGATGAAGTTTCATGATCGGACTACTTTTTACAGAAAGTTGAAGTGTCATGTTGAAATTTTTTGTGATACTACAACAGAAAAATTAATAATTCAGTGTCACTTTTTAAAAATCATAAGTGCCCTGTTTCATCTTATGCTATTTCAAATCTTCAGTATATTTCCAATCTTTAGTGCCTGCACTTTGTAGGAAAAAAAAAATTTCTGGATGAAATTTGCCATCCGAATTGCTCCACTGTATCACTGTAGGTAGGAGTGAGTATCTTAGTATCGTACGCATGTCTTCAAGAACATACTCACCTGGGCTTTGTAAAAGTCAAAATTTATACAGTTTTAGATGTTAACATTAAATTGCCTGCGTCACAACCACCTTACATCAGCTTACACACCCGATAAACATACCCACACCACATTTACACCCTCCACCACCCCAACCACACACACACACACACCACATACGCACTGGGTTGCTATCCCATGAGGACACATAACCATTACACCAAATACATACGCATGCACACACCCCCACATACTACACTGTCATCACACCCCTACATACACACACCCACACTCAACATTGTCCATACTACATTGAAAACAAATGTACATTGTTATGGTCCATAATTCTTTTTATTTCTGTTCCAACAGGTCATGTGCCCATAAGTGAAAGCTTATAAAACATTAATGGACTTTTGTTTTAGCACTTGTCATGAGATCCCAGTTTAACACACCCTTTGCAAATCACCCTTTAACTCATGTTAATACCCTAATATTCAATTTCTCATTGGCCTCAAATTCTGTGCCGTGGACTCTTATATAAGACAATTGTTCATGAGGCAAGCACCAAAATGTAACATCAGACGCAACAACAATGTTTATGAAAATGATGGCGCGGCGCCATGGGGGGGGCTGTTTGCCCCCTATTTTTTCTGCCCCCCTTCCCCCCTCTCCGGCCGGCCGTAGGAAGGAAAAATGGGCAAATCGGCTATTTGGGGCCAAAAATTTACAAAATTTTAGGAAAAAAAATCCACGATTTGGGGCCAAAATTGGGTTAAATCTCCAATATTGTTGATACTGTCCCCCCCCTAATTTCACTTTATTACGTTCCACCCCCCCCAAAATTTCACTTGTCCACCCTTGCCCCCCCCCCCCAAAAGAGTCGGGTGTGCCGGCCACTGTCTTAAATGAGATGCTTTAACATCTTAATAAGCCAACTCTGAAATAGTGTTGTAAGGACAAATGTAGGGGCCGTTGGTTAATGTATTTTTTAACGATAACTTCATGCTGTTGTAACTGTTTTTTCAATGCCATAGCAAAGATCTTATTTATTTTGTTGTCTTGTTTGGATTTTTTTCATCTTTTTTGGTAATTTTTGGTTTTAAATTGTAAGTGAAAGGCATGGCTCGTCGGGCAATTTGTGTTTGTATTTGTGCTATTTGCATAAGAGCAAGTTAAGACTCTAGGGGTCGGCCGGGTTACGCACAACTTTTTTTTTCTGCCTATCAGTATGCATTACATGTCATAGTGAAATTTTATTTTTTTGGGTTATAAGCTGATTTTAAGTTACAAAATTAAAATAAGAGTAATTAATGCGTGCGTTGCCTATCAAAAATGCATCTCATTAACAAAATTGGCTGGGAAACCACTCTCTAGATATAGACACCAAATGAAGTTTGAAGCTCTACGAATATGCTTTTTATGATGAGCTGTTTTCCATGCTTGAACCGTTGTCGTGAGACTATGAATTAGAGTATCTGAAAATAATGAGCCTTATCTGGGGTTCATCTGTGTACAAATCTTTCAGGGTTTTATCTGTGTATAAAGGAAATTCTTTTGCATTAACCCCAAAACGGGAGTTTGTTTCATAAAAAATGCCAGCAGTCTGTGTCCTGGTTGTCAGTAGTTAAACATGATGTGGTTTGATGATTTTTCTTAATTTGTATGTTTTGATTTTCTTGGTAAGAGTGCTTATTGGGATATTGTTTGTCGTAAAATACTGGCCGCTAGTGTATCGCTGTACCGAAATAGGGGTGTGTCCACAGCCGCATGTATCTAGGTAAATGCAACCTGTTTTTTGCTGGCTGCCATATTGAATCTGAGAGTTACATGGTTTTTGGAGAAAGTAGCACTGATTTGCTCTCAGAACTTGAAACAAATGTTGGTTTGGACATAGTATGTACCTTAACAGTGCCTTTGCATGTATGATGACAAATTGCAAATGATTCATATTGGGAGCTTGGTTGTGCACTTACATGTTTTGAAAAGTCAAATTAAAAGCCCAGTTAGGTTGTGTTAATACGATAATGACAATAATAATTACATTCTAACATCAGATAGAAATTTTAAATTATTTAGGATGCGATCATTAAGCGAGTATGATGTGCTTGTCTATAGCAAAAATCCGTATCAGAACACCTGTCTACAAAAGCTGATGTTGCATAAATAGTAGGCTATTTGTTATTAATTAATGAATAAGAAGCACATCATACCATAAAACTATAAATAGTTGATTTTAGGGGGAAACAGAATCTGTCACGTTCTTCTCCAGTAACCAAGTCAAATTCACCTAAAGCCACTATCAGTCATTTTTTTTCCAAAGTCAAATGCCTATTTTAGAGTCTCTAAATTTGCTAGTGTTAGTCAAATTCACCACTTATATTATCTCCTGTTGTGAAAAAACAACACTTAGCATTTAAAACGGTCCGTGAAGTGCCATTTACACTGTTTTTGGGCTGGAAAAAAGTCGACCTCCCGACTGTAAGTAGTAAAAGCATTAAATCACTAATATCTTGACAAAGATTAGGCGTGGCTTACCCACTTACGGGGGCCTTTCCAACAACAATTTCCATACACATGCCAAAAAGTGGACTTTGATGAAAATAGGGGGTCGATTGTTTTACATACATTGGGAAAAAATCGTCTGTTATTGGCTTGTAAGGACATGCTAAGCTAATAATAACAATAGTATACAAAAGTCATGAACATTAATAACAATGTAGGGCAATGTTCCATGTACATGAGGTTAAACTTATATTGAGTTGTAACGTTGGGCTGTGTATACGACAACTGTCAACAAAATATCCACATTGCGATACATATATTCTACCATTTATGACTAGCGAAAAGCGAAACAGGCGAATGGTTAAGGGGAAATGAAAAATAATATAGAAACATAAGCAATAGGAGAAAATCCTATCTCCCGAAGAATGCATTAACAGTAACGCGTGATACAAACATTTGCTCAAAACATCAAAATGCCTGCAACGAACCGAAAGTTGGAAATAACCTTTTATCTTGTGCAAGTAGTGAACCAAAACAAACATGAAGTCTAGAGCACGAAGAAACCGTATAGTCTTAGTATTTTCAGATGAAGAATCAGGAGGGGGCGTGTCTGATGGGGGGGAACAGAGGTGTTGGTAAAGTCCAATGTATGTCTTTCCTGGAAAGTTCTATGGAATTTCTCTAATGACGTTTATTATGATTTTATCATTATTTATGCACTTTATAATATGTTTCAATTTGGTTGTGATATATTGATCTGTTGAGAATATGTGTATTTGATTGCGTATATTAAAACCATTTTAATGTCATGTGGCAAATGTAACATAATAGTAAAGACACATGCGTATTATTCAAGCATATTTTGTGAGAAGAGAACATTCGATTGTTCATAGCACAATCAACACTATACCATTTTATTCTAAATTCTACGGATAACACCATTACTAAATATGGGGAACTCGTGATTGTAATAGTACCGCATATATTGACTTGCGGACAAGTCATGCTAAGAACAGTGCATAAGTCCAATTAACCTTTCATTTTTTCCCTAGCTGTTATGTGCTTGAATTCCTGTTAACAGATCTAAAGGCAGCATGACACATAAGTGCGAAAGATATAATGTAATTGATTGAAAAGAACTCTGTGTCCATCTTTGCAGAACTTCAGTATGCTAGCGTTTACACAATTTTTTTGTGTGTGTGTATAAACATGTGTGCTTTAGCTCAGTGCTTACACACAACATTTTGCAGTGCTTTCTAGATCCTTACACTATAGTATTTACACACGCATTGGTTACGGGTTAGTTCTATATATTCATGTGATTTTTCCCCGGCCCGATACCTCACACTAGTGGCGATTTTGAGTGTGTGTTACAACTGTGTATGTGCAAACTATTTCTAGTGTTAGGGATGACGTCCCTCGTGGACGTCTAAGGTCAGAAAGTAGCCTTTCAAACACAAATAAGTGAGCCGTGTGCACAAATGATCTTGATTTTATATAATAAACAGTTGTAATGATCTTACTGATTTTGGTTCGAGAATTTGGTATGTCCAAATTTAAAATTACATAAAATCAATCACACACAATACACACAATTAGATAACTGATACTTATGTCCTCAAGATGTCCACTATGTCCACAAAGTGTGCCGTTCAACATGATATGTCCCCCCCCTAACAGCGAATACTTCAAATGACAGCGAAGTTCATACAAAACTCCTCGGGTATTATATTCCAAGGGAATCTTCTCAGTCCTGAATGTAATCTTTGTCCAGCATTTCAAGCCGACAAGGTTGAAATTAAGTCCCTCGACGATAATAATCCACAGTATATCATCCAATATAATCACCACGATTTTCTATCTGTCCACAATTTTGGAATCCTATTTTGATTCTTAGCACTTTTGGCTTCAAAGACGACAGGAGATAATTACAGCAACTCTGCTCACATGGAATTAAATATCCTGGCACTAGGTACTTGAAGTCTGGCTCCTTAAACGAGTAAAACTACCATCTACTAGCCTACTGTTTATAGTGGATGCTGGCAGAGACTCCTTCCAGTGATGTAATTTAACTACCTCACAGATAGATTCCCCGTTCTAACAATAATCATTACATCTTCTCATACATAAACATAACCTTACAACGACTGACCATCTGAATTCATCACCCGATTTACATCACTTCATATATATAACTTTATGGGGGAATTCCCACATCTTGCAATTTTGTCTTTTAAAAGCAATAAACAGCGCTTCTAGTTGAGAATCCGTGGAATTCCCCACTTGCCCTATTGTGCAATATAACAGTGCACTGTAGCAAACAACTCGGTGTATTCCCCCTTTCTCTCTTTTATAGTAAACAAACTACTTTTTCCCGTTAGAATCTCTATCTCTTCCAATAAAAGTGAGAAATAATCTTTTTAATCAAAAAATGGAGACTAACACTAGATATTTTTAGTTGTTCACCACTATTATTTAATGAGGTCTGAAGTCGACTTGAATTATATATTGACAAAGGTTGATGGTTCAAACCTATTTTCAAAATACTTTTACAAGAGTTACTCGCGCCCCACCCCCCCCCCATAAACCCATCCATAAGGGGGGGCTTAGCATAGATCGCAACGATCACATTTACGCGCACCACGCTTAGTACGACGCGTATCTGTAAATCAGTAACTTTGACAGAGTGTATAATGAATAGTTTAAGATGATCAGTAACGCTTGCTTGTTTCCCACATTCCCGTTGCACTTCATGTGAGGCGTTTTTGTGGCGTTCCAATGAATTCAGAGGAAGAGCATTGTCGTTGAAATATTCTAGCAGCTAAAATTCTTAAGGAAAGTAATAGAACTGATTTGCTCGTCTCTAATTAATTGATTTGTCCTGGCGTTGTTTTTACAAACTGAATGATCGTGACCACTATACATGATTTAAAATTAATCTAAACTTTATAAAAAGATAACAAATGAGGGCAAGATTTTGGTAGGGATAGCTTGGGGAGACAATCTGCTGCTTCTTTTTGTAGCCAAAAACTTGTCCCTCCAGTTCTGCAGGAAAGTGAATTGTTCAGCATTGCACGAATATTAAAGGTCCATGGCCCGATCGCTAATAGCCTCGTTCCCAGAAGCCCCAGATTTTATATACCGGAAGTGGTCAAAATTTGTTGGTATCAGAAGAAAGCTATGGTCTCATTTACCCCTGGGAAATCTTAGAGCCAAAGGATTTGGTTTGGAAGTTAGGAGCGAAAATTGTGCCCCATTTATGGTCGACCAATATAATTCTACACAGTACTCTATGGGGCTTATAAAATCATCTGGTTTTAGCGCCTCGCAGCAAAAACGGAATTTGAAATATCGGGCGCGAAACTTTACAGTATGGTTTTTTTGGATTGAAGACCAATCTATCAGATAAACTCTATCCTTAAATTCACCGGGCCATCCCCCTTTAAATTATTTTTTATAAGCATTTCTTGACCAATTCGAATTGACATGTTCAATGCATTGAAATAATACCCCCCCCGCCCCAAAAAAAAATCCGAAAGAAATCCCCCGAAAAAGCGAGTCTTATATACGTCATGGATTTGGTTCATTATTGGAAGTGGCTTGCCGAAAAGTTGTGCATGTACTTTGCTAAAGTGCCAGAGTATTTTTTTAGATCCAATTTCTCTCAATTTCACTGAAGGTCGTGTGTTTAGACGCCACCTACCGAGAAAACCCCCCCCCCCCCCCCGTTTCGAATGTATAATTGGGCCAAACCGGTGCAAAGTAAAACGCAAACCTGTTTGAACTTAACTGGGATCGACTCGTTCCTCATAGAAAACCATGCTTTGAACTTTCTGTCGTGCACGACAGAACTACTAATCATTATCTTATTACATAAAGAGCGGCGTATCTGTTTATTCACTTCAGGTGTGATCTAATAATTGTAAGCACCAAATATGTAAAAACCGGGGATCGACAAATTGGGGCCTTTTTTTTGTAAATCTCCTCATGTCGCTTTAATACGAAAGTTTCAACAAAATCCTGAGTTATGTTGACGTATAAGCCAGGTCAAACCACAGACTTGGGGGCATTAATAATCTGCTCTTGGGTGCCATTTTCACATTTTTTGCATAGAGCATTTAATTGGTGGATTATTCAAATTATTTTTTTTTTTGACTTAATGCCGTTTTTTGGTTTAATTTGTATTTTCAACAACTACATTAAAACCCCTGTGGCGGTATTCTGAAAGGGCGTCTATCTTTAGACCTGTTTCAAAACCAGGGTTAGGTCTTACATGATGGACCAGGTTGATAAAATTCTTCATGATGGGCTGGTCAGTCCCATCTAGAGGAATTTCTCACCAGTACGCACATTTTTAGAGTATGTTGGAAGGACAAAGTCCGTTCATGTAGGACTACCTGGTTTAAATCTTGTCTAAAGTTAGAAGCCCCTTTCGAATACCATCCTGTGTGTCAAAGAATTTTTGCAGGCTTTTTAAATTTTTTGCTCGTCTATGTTAACCTGAAGTGTGAAAATATTACACATCAAGTAATTTGACCATTTTGGTCCAGACATTTGTGGACAGTAACATAGTTATTTCTTCCAATAAGACATAGCTAATGTTTAATGTATTCTAGTTTCTTTGGGGTTCAACGAAGGTAAAGACATAAAACAGTCCCTCGTCAAGCCAGAAGGTTGCCTACCTGGGGGTGAAAAAGGGGACCACTAGTAAAATTGTATTTATTTTTAAGGTGGTACAAAATGCACTACCAAGAGATAGTATGAAACCAGCATAATTGTATTGGGGGAATGGCCATTGGTACCATTGATTCCAGAAGTTGGGCCTAAAAAATCTAATTTTTGGGGCATGTTACCCTAAAGAGTTTTTCATAGTCTTAGCACCACTGTCTTATATTGTTGCCCTTGGTCACCCGTAGAATGAGTAAACTAAGAATCGTGAATTAATGTGGCCCATACCTGGAATTCGCACAAATTCTTTACTGGTTTGTAATGCACAACAATTGAACACACCACTATTAACAATAAGGGCACGAGAATTTGGTAGAAAGTGATTATGTTTGTACTGTAAATGAGAATTTTTTGCTTTGCGCTCTAGAACATTAACATTTTCCCATGAAGCCTGCATTGTAAGATGGGTGTCAATAATGTGCTATAATTCTGTATTGGGTATGCCACTAATGGGTGTTTGATACAGTACTTACTCTCTACTGGTCTTTTCTTGTGGTTACCGTGTATTCATTGATATCTTTGCTCCTGCGGTGGAAGATATAAAGTGATTTTTCCACCGATCAACATCAATGTGTTTAAAAAATTTCCTTTGATCACAACATTGTCCATGTATTGTGAGTATTTATTATATGTTGCAGCTCCATAGCCCTGTTTTAATTCAATTGCCTGGTCCAGACAAACTAAAATTGCTATATTTTACAATTAAATATATATGTTTTGCTCCTTTGGAGGTGTTAGTTAAGGGTCGACAAGTAGATGCAAAAATCTCCAACCCCTTCCCACCACATTTCTGCTCTATCTCCCCAATAATAATGGAGAATCTTCCACAGAGATATAGGGTTACCCATCGAGCTGTTACATTTGAAAATATGTAACCCCTTTGTTAAAAGACTTTGCCTTTTAAAACAGTCCTACATGGGGATGCAAAAGGTCAACTTTTTGCTGTAATTTTGATTAAACTCAAATCTAGAGAAATTTTGACAAGAAGCCCTTTTTGTGTGAAAATTCCAAAGTCCAAAAAAGACCATTTTATTTGGGGTGATAGACCACTTTTACCAAAAAAACTAAAGATCACTTGTTCTGGCACCCTCCCACCAAAAAAGAACTCCTGTGTACGCCCTGCTTTTAATCTTACAGGGATTCATATTTCAGAAGAAGTTTTCCAATGGACTTTTCATTCACTTTTTTTTCTGTCTGTAAAAGTTTATGCCAGAATCTTCAAAGCCATACTTGCCCTATTTGAAGATGTAAAACAGATTGTTCATAGTGTGGCACGGATCACCCAATGGGGACTGGCAGCCATAGAATCGCGTGGATATTTCACACATATTTTGTACTACTGTACTTTAATGATCGGGAATTGTTTAAATCTGTAATTGTGAATGTGTGTGGTTAACTGAACAAGTTTTGTTTTAAAATTTGAAAGATTGATCTTGAACTTGTATAAGTTAACCACATTTTTAGGACCACTCGAAAAACCACCTAGCCACCAATGCACTACCTCCACATACATGTTTTCTACAAAGATATGAGAGATATAATAATAATGACCTATATTCAGATGTTTTCACTATATTGTATGTATTTGGAAGTTTATGTTACGATATAGGCACCAATTTGAAGTACGATTTTACATACTGTGAATTAGATAGAGGGAGGTGTAGGTTCTGTTAGGAGGTAGATAAATTAGAGGTGGGGATTTTGAACTCATACTATCTTTTACACAATACTTCCAACCAAAGCAGCAATTAGTGTCACAGTGAAAATTCACTAGAAATTCACAAGTAGATGACATAAAAATAAACCATAATAGATTAAAGCAAAACACCAATTAATAGTTAAAAATGTGAACTGTTGTGAAAATAAGTGAAAGTAATATTGTAGTATGGGTTAATTTCAATGCGTTTCAATATTTCTTCTGCTTAACACCACTTTTGATAACTTTTTTTTAACTCCATACTGATCTACACCTAAATACACTATCAGTGATTTGGTTAATTGAAAAATCTGAAAATTTAGCCGAAGTCAGATTTGGCCTTTGTAACAAGCATACGTATTGTAACATAGCCTAAGTGATAAGATCAAAAGCAACTTAATAAAGGATGGAGTTCGATGTATACCCCCTTTCAAAGTTCTATATGTAACTAAATTCTTTTTTATTTTTGGCCGTAGGGTAAGATGTTTTGTTGGTGAAAGGCCATAATTAACATAATTTGTTTCCTGTAGAATTTAAAAGGGGGTACATGAACTCTTTCCAAAGTGGGGTATTTAAGTCAATGCTAAAGGCTGTTGTCCATATGGACACTTACTGCAACATAATTGAATGGCAGTTCTTTTTCTCAGCACTGCTGTTATTTTAATTATTCATTTAAAATATATCTTAAAATTATATAGGCTTATTCTTAATTTTAAGCTACTCCAAATTTTAAAACTTTTACACTTTTGAGTGGATCACTGCTTTTGACTTTAGGCTTGGTAAACAAGACAGCTAGCACAGAATATGTGGTTTTAACAATTTATAGAAAAAATAGAACAATATGTATAATGTAATATGCACCACCTTTTGTATTTCAAAGACATGTTTATTTTTGTATGAAGGATTAGATGTAAATAAGTTTTATAATAAAGCTCTAGTGTTTGGGCTGAAGAAGGTAATGGGTGTTCAATGTGTATATCAAGGGTCATTTGAAAGCAAGATTAATTACCTATTTGGATGAATGAACACAAAGATGTTAGAATGTTTAAAATGTAAATAAATAGATTACAGAATCAAATGGGATGCACAATTTACCAGTCTGTCTTCACTGTGTCATATTCATTTAAATATTATACATAATATGTCTGTCTGTGTCTGTCTGTCCATGTGTCTGTCTGTCCATGTGTCTGGCTATTTTCTCAGAGACTATGCCTCGCACAGACC
>JAMKCH010022243.1:0-36689 GCA_023653785.1 Ophioderma brevispina | reverse complement strand
TCGTCTACCGGAGTCCTTTTTGTAGCAAACTCCCGCCCCCTTTATTTTCGTTACTGAAACATCGAATTCCTGTAAATTTGGTACCACAGGGTAGCTTAGAGTTTCTTCTTCTTCTTTCCATTTGTATCAAATAAGTACCACATCACCATTATGACGTCACTATGACGTCATATGTTAAGGAAAGGATGAAAATACATGTACTGGAATAGAGGGTTGGAAATTGAATTTTTTGCCATTTTTAGCGACTCAAAAAAAAATTATTAGAGCACTAAAATGCTCTCTTTTATAAAACACTAGTCATTTTTCCATCAGTAGAGCCAAAAACCCGCATGAAAATAGGATATTCCCTAACATTTTGGCGAAAATTGAATTTTCCCCTATGTCTGTCCTGTCTGTCTATGGAAATTGACAATTTTTGCTAACATGCGAACTTTTAATGACGTCATTGTGACGTAATACTAAGCATATTGGGTACGCATTTGGTATCAATGGGAGAGGAGGAGCCATAGCTATCCATTGGTACCCAAAAATCAAGTGCCTGTTATATTCCTGTGTGTTTGTGCTAGGCATGTTGGTACTCGTTCTCTCCCAAAGGGGGGTTGGTTTGCTTTTGGCACCATTTGAAAAGCGCCCTCACCGTTTAACCCAGGGTGGGGATTTTTTGCAGCAACCTGAATTCAATTGCTTATGGTATAAGCTTTCACAAAATGGTTGTCTCCAAAATCCCCGGGGGGGTGGCAGGGGGGGGGTCATTGTAGCCCTATCTAGATGTGTGCAGTAAATGCCGTGCAGACAAGGCAGAGAATACGAGTGTGCGGTAGTCTGAAAACAAGTTTCATGATTTTTTGTACATTCCATTCAATATTTTCATTTCTGAATTCTAAGGAACCAAGTTTGGTTTGGGAAATAAACGATGTACAATGTATAATTGTTCAATTTTGGCTAAATTGGCGATAATAAAGCAGTAAATTGTGAAATATTAAGTCTTTTAAAAAATATGAAAAATTCAAGAAAAAAACATAAAATGTCCAATTCTTTTTTGGTGATAATCTTTATATTTAGTAACTAATATCAAATGTGCAATTGTCCGCTACCAATGCAAAACCCGCATAGGTGATGTGATATGTACTGGTCTCGATTATACCGTTTTTTGGAAACCATCATCCAGAACCAAAATTTATGCAAATTTTATGCAATTGAGGCTATGTTTAAATACATGTAAATTTTTGTAAAAATCATCTGGTAAGCCTTGCAATTCTTCTGAATCTGAACTGATTTCTATCAAAAACAACAACGGTACTCTTTTTAACGGTTCAGGTGATTTGACATTTCATTCTGCACCCTATAAAAGCTGCATCAGAGTTACGACTCAACCTGCACAGAATAGAGCAATTGAGTGGTAAGTTTTTCACATACAGAGAAATATTGTCCTAAAAGATTGGAAATTTTCGCATACTATAGGTTATTCATGTTTAATTTTTTTATTTAAAATATAGTTCGATTTACTTTAAAAATGCTTCAGTGTATTCTGTATAACAATATGTGAGACAACTAACCCTAAGAAATAGCAATAGAATAGTTTCAAAGGCAGTGCATTGGTTATAGCATTTTCAACAATGTTGTCTGATCCGGAAACGTCCTCTCTCCGGCCTTGGCAGTTGGACGAGATTGACCAGACGTCTTATTTCCTGTGTTGTAACATAATTTAAAAGCAACATACAAAACAAAGACCTTCCATAGTTCCCTTTAAAGTGCATTGTATGCAATTCTGAAATTCCATATACAAATACCCTATGACATTTATGATATGCCATGAATTGCAGGTACAACAAAGGCTCATACACTACTGTACAATAATCACTTTAGATTAACTATAAACAAATGGTACCAAACAAACAATGCCAATGCCTGAGTGAGAAAATGCCCTAAGTCCCGGATGTAGCGATTGTGTCATCAAAAAGACCTATGGGCACGAAAATCGCTGGCCAGGCCAGCGACAACATCGTAGCATACTATCCCCGGTCATGGGACTGGGTCCCCAAGGTTCTTGGTTTTCGGAGACTGGCCTAAACTCAGCTTTTCCTTTCCCTTTTTCCTTATCCCTTCAACTCCCACCTGGGATGGGGTGTAGGGTTAATGGGTGGAAAGTCTGCTGACCTTGGCCAAAATGTCAAAACTGATGCCGCAGATCAGTAGTGGTCACCTGTCTGTAGATCCCAAAACTTTCAAGAAAAAAACTTCAATTGAGAGCCCCCATCTCACAACTTGACCTCAGTCAGGTCTTTGAACCTTGATGTGACACTTTTAACCTTATTGACCATAATTTTGCAGATCCACTATTGCACCAAGACCTTAATTATAAATCTTCAACTTTCAATGGCACTAAAACGTTCACGTAATTTAAACAAAACGAAACTAAACCCGACAGCAGGCAGACAGGCAGGCAGGCCTCTAGACTGGCTACTGGTGTGGACAATTTCATTCAGGTACCTTAAAAATGGTCACATGCCAATTATAATTATACAATCTCGGTTGATCAAGCACTAAGACCGTTTCTACCCCAGCAGTGCGTCAGTCAGTGAGATCAAAGACTATACTAGCTGGCCATTAGGACCAGCAAAGGAAATGGGAGGTCCAGTGTCATTTTGTATTTGTTTTTGAGCTAAAAAGAAACCACAAAAGGGTTAGGGTTTTCCAATTTCTCCTCATAAGACTTTTAGGCCTAATTTAATTTCCTCTTTTAATTATTACTTCAGCAATATTCAATGTTTACCTCTTCAATTAATACATTCTTCAAAACTATTTACTAGCTTGCGATTCTATTAATCACTTATTTTTTAGTTTTCCCCCCATTTTAAACAACTATACACAAGACAGATATAAAAGAAACATCCAATAAGGTAAATGTAACAATTATAAATTTCACTAGTATTTTTGATTCTACTCTTCCCGAAAGGTATCAAACAACCAGGAACAACATCAATCATAAAAACTTCATTTAATGCTCACTAAGCACAATTGAAAAAGCGTCGTAATGATAACCTATTACATTTTGGGCGGAATTCCCTCTCTCATATTTTAAACTCACACAGCAATCAAACATTTCATTTCCTAGCAAAAATTTCACAATCCATGGAAAAAAGAAACTCCAATTTGCAACTTTATTTGACAGCGGCATGTAAGAACGTAATTTTTGCAAATTCCTGTTTCAGGTAGACATTTTATTCATTCATATCAAACAATCTCCTCTCTGATTGCCAATTGGTACGAGATACCAACAAACACATACTTGGTACAATCCTAACTCATCCCCAGTCAATCCGTCTATTCTGTGCAAATAGGTAACCCACTTCAGAGAGGATTCAGGGTTTTAAGAGGAGGAGAAGGGAACTACGGGCAAGAAGTAAACATGAAACCCACATTCACATCCTGTTTTATGCCTCTTGTGAAATCTATGGGTGCATAACCTCGGCATAATTTGTAATTAAGGGCCATTCATAGTCCCGTCACTGTGATTAAAGGCCTACTCAGAGATTGTGAAATATAATCTTTTGTGAATAAATTCAAAGAATCAACTGAACCAAGATTCCACCTAAAATCCCAATTCTAAGTTTGAGGGAAACAGAATTTTCCATTTTGAGTAGTAAACATTATGGTATAGGTAAAAACAGGTGCCATAGATAACTTGTATAACAAAATTCTGGATCCAGATTTCAGCACAATCATGAATTTTCTATATGAAGGACATCGCTCTGATCTTAGCTATTTCACGCGTGATTTCACACAGTGATTAGCATATTGACAAGCATTTATATACTGTAATGCAAAAAAACGTGTTTGTTAGAAAAATGAGGGGCAATCCTCAGGAAATCTCTGAGTCCGCCCTTTAAATGATGGCATAGCTTGCCTTCAATCAAACTTGTTATTAGCAAAACTTGACATCACGTAAGGACATTCATCCACAGTGATTCTGACTATGAAGGAATGTTACCCTGTGTTAAACACTGCATGCCGACGGCATGTATTTGGGAATTTGCTTCAATAATACTCTGACATGGAGCCACCATATTGTCTGAATTGTGGCTCTAAAGCCCAACTGTCCTTGGACTGTAATTCGACTAACCTGTTCTGTGATACATGTCAGTCACAGCATATACAACACTTGTTAGAGCGTTGGTTGGAATAGCAGCCCCGGCAGTGATTTTTCAACCAGTTAAATAATAATAGGCTGAATAGGATCCACGCCAAGCCGCAAGGTTCTGCAGAGGGAATATATCGCGAAGAAGGCACGGTCACCAGAATCTTGCAAGAATTGGAGTGGGAACCACTAACACCCAGGCGGAGGCAAAGAAAGTCACATTGCTATATAAAATAAGACATGGACTTGTGGATATATTCCCCTTGGGTAGTCATCTTACCTAGCAGTCAACAAGGCACAGAGGTTCATGGTTATAAATTTCGGCAGATTAGATACAGAACTAATAGATATGGGGAAACATTTTTCGCCTTCAACACTCCCCATTTGGAATAAATTACCAGTCATATCGTTAACCCATTGCCTTGATTCCTTCACAGTGGCTTTAATATCGACACAATGCCAAAACAATTAATTTTTCCATGTCCACCCGTGTATCTCAACATATACATGTTTTGTTCTGGCGGCTATCGAGTGGTGAATGTTGCTTCGAAAGAGCTTCTACCAACGATGATGGACGTAAGTCGTAAGACGTAGTATAAAAAACTCTCAACACCTTAAGTGTTTATTCAGGTTGTAATTAGTACAGAAAACCCAATCCTTATAACACATGCTCGCAAGTCCAGAAATAACCCCTGCATCTTAGTTTTACGTCCTATATGCTTGATCCATCAAAGACAATCATTAGACCACTTTGAGGACCTTGTATTAATACTAAGGGGTCACTGACACCTAAGACAAAAACCTTATCACACACTTGTCATCTACTGTTGAGACTCCTTACAAGATTGCGATTACATCATGTAAGTCAAGTTTGGATCATTTTTGTGAGATTGTGCTCTTTCATAAGACAGAAATTTCATGTTTTTTCAGTGATGCTGTGAATAATTCACCATGTCACAGGTTAATCTAATCTATTACCATTCACTGGTAATAGTCCAAGTTGTACTTTGCAAAGCGTTCGCTGTTTGTTATAGATGGCAACGAATCTTCGCTTCAAGTCTTGATGAGGGTGGACCCAGACCTGTTTTGTTTGGCCCTTTAAGTTCCAGTATGTACTCATCACCCTTGGACAATATAAGTGATGCTCATGAAAACAGACTTATTATGCTGATGATCTTCCCAGGTTTTATGATATTTTAAAGGATGATGATATATCGTCTAAAATTCAAATCGGAACGTGTGTCATGGGGATTAAAAACTGGTCTTACACTAATGAAACAAACCAGAAGTTCTCCATATCACATCTTCGCTTCAGATCAAGATTGTATTCCACAATCTTGGTATTCTTTTTTCAAACTGATTTAACTTTGGATTCACATTCAACAATGTAAAAATGGCGTCTGCGTTCATGCACTCTGACAAATCACAAAATTGGTTTTTCTTGACCAGCAAACTAACTGTTAAACTTGTTCATGCATTTGTAACGTGCCATTTTAGATTCTTGTACAGTTCTTTGCTTTAATGGTCTCCTAGGCAAAATCCAAAGCTACAAGGCATACAGCAACTCTGCCTGCAAGAATTGGTTACACACAAAATCCGGGATCATATCTCTCCAATTCTCCGCGATCTACACTGGCTACCCATCAAATCTCGCATCATGTACAAGATTCTTCTTCTTACTTAAAAGCTCTACATGCTTGCACCGATATATCTTCAAAAACTTATCATGAATACAAGCCTACACAATCTCTCCACTCCCAATGTCGTCTCATACCCCCCAACAACCGCAACTCAGTCCTTATGTCATTGCTGCATTTCTTCTGGCTGCACTGTACTATGGAACAATCTCCTTATGGAACAAATCTCACGACGGTTGACCAATTCAAATGCTCTGTCAAAATATACTTGTTTAACCTACTAAGTTTCTTTCCCGTCTCATTCTTGTTACCATGGTAACTTGAATTATTTTGTTGTTTGTATGGTAACTGTTTTGTGTTCATTCCTTTTACAGTGTAGGCCAATTTTGCAGTGCACTGAGACTTAATTGTGTAAGCGCTAATATGCAGGTTTTTATTATATTATAGTTTGCTTTGTTATTACAAACAAACTGTGGCATAACCATAAATCTTGGAAAACAATTGGGGGACTCGTTCAAAAATATGCTATTCTTGCTTTAAACATATTACGATACATATAATATTGGGCACTTTGTATACTCTTGATACAAATTGGGCACTGACCCCCCACCCCTTGATACCACTGACCATTTGACTCCCAAGCATTGTCAAATACACACAGGAATTTATGACATGCCCCTCTATTGCTTACAATATTCTGATACCCCTTTCTGAAAATATCAGATATCAGTACTTTACACTTTTCTTTTTTAACATTAGAAGTACTTGTATATTCTTGTTGCAGAAATCAAAAGCATATGGATAATGGTCCACTCTATGTGTCAATTGATCTCCTCCCATGTTGCTCTAATATCACTATCAGCGTGCTTGTCATGTCAAATTCCTGTGTCATTACACCTTAGTCCAGTACCATTGAACATGCATACCAAATGGTGGCATTTAATTCTGCTGTTTCCCCACTCCATAATACTCTAGCCTAAACCCTTCACCAGAAGTGGTTACACAACGCACGTCATTACCTTTGGTTCCACACCGAATCCACAGGATTGTGTCGTATCGCATTCGGCAACCGCTATTCTATTGCTTTTTTTCCTATTTTATACCTGTGCCAATTGTATCTCCCGGCCACAAACCTGATTACTTCTTTAGATGGCAATACTACAAATGAGGTAAAAAGCCATTTGTAGGCTCGCAATGACAAATCACATCTTGGAGATCTGTCGTCAGTCTTGCATAACCTACAATTGAGTTTTCCTCCCATGCTGCTTGCCTTTGACAATGCGCAAATTGGCCATAACTGATGCTACACTAGTTTGGCCACAATAGGCAAGTGGTTTCATGATTACATTTTCCAGTTATTTTCTGCAAATCTGTATAAGTTAAAGGTGCTTGTTCCGATTTATGTGTATCATGTTCTTTACTTGATATAAGAGGCTGCCACTTGCACACACTTACCACTAAGTATCATGGGAAACAAACTTGCAGTTTAATAATAGAAGCGATAATTTATATTGCAAAGTCCTATTCACTAATGTGCTATAATATTGATGGTTAACTATTAAAATGGCAGTTTTTAACTGCATTTTGGGAAAGAAATGGATTTTGAAGTTGAAATTTCATGAAGACAATAAGAAAAATATGGCCTTTCATTTGATATCAAACTTGATACTACTTCTGGGTAAATCAAGGGGTCCCAAAGGCGATCAGAACAAACACCTTTAAGAGTCATATGCCATGTGATATGTTTATATTACTATGAAGTCATCAGGGATTAGACCCGGATTTTGAGTCAAAATTGACTCTTTCTGGGTCAAATTGATCTAGAAAGATTCAAATTTTCAACTATTCAAATTCCAAGTCAGCTCTCAGTGGCCTCAGATCCAGGTCAATTTCATTCCACAAAAAATATGAGTGTAGATAAGGATTTTATAGGGCTATAAAGATATTGTATCATTACAAATATCTGTTTCATATGAGATTACTATTATCCTTTTGCTTTCTCCAAGTATCAATAGCTCTGTGGGCATACACAGTAGTAGTAGTAAATCCAAAGTTTTAAACTTGGTTTTGTCCCCATGAACGTGGGTGGCCGGTTTCACCTCATACTCACAGCAACCGCCCTTACTCCCTCGTTCCACCTCATCCAATTCAATGCATCCTGCATCCTCAACCCAACCCTCCCACTCTCCTCCTCTGCCTGCTTCTTCTAAGTCTTCTTTGGACGTCCTCTCCTCCTCAAACCTCCCACCTCAAACTCAAAAGCCCTTCTTAAAAACATGCCCGCCATCCTTCCTCAGGACATGCCAATACTAACATACACTATTCACCTTCACCAAACGGTCCATCGCTTCTTCCAAACCCAACATCTGCATCAAGTCCTCAGTCTTCATCCTATCCATCAACTTCACACCACACATCGCTCTTATCATTGCTCTCTCTGTCCTCCTCAGAATCCTCATCTCATTTTCACTCGGACACCATGTCTCACTCCCATACAGCATCACTGATCTCACACAGCTCTTATACACCATACCTTTCATCTTCAAAGGATATCTTTTCCCTTGCAACAACTCCCCACATTCCCTAAACTTCACCCACCCATACCTCACTCTAGCTCTCGCATCCACCGCCCCCACTAACCCTGTCCCCCAGGTACGTGAACTCCTTCACCGATTCCACCTCATCACATAACTTTTCCTCATACACAGTATACAATATAAACATTGGTACTGCAAAACAAGCACAATTTCAAAAGTTACCATTGCGCTTTACAAAATTTAAGCTTATGGTTCAAAGCACAATAATAAATGAAATCTGTTAAAAGACCGCCAATAACAAATCAGGCAAGAAGTATATAGGGAAGTATTCTGGCTACCTTGAAGGCAGCAGCATTAGGGGATTATCTTCTAGGAGAGGGCAGATTATTCCAAAGATGCTAAATGATCTGCCACCAATAGATCTATATCTCTTCAGAATGATAAGCAGAATAAAGTCTTGGAATATTAGGTAGTCAATCAGAAAGAGTGACAGAACATTCAGTGTCTCATAAATGTAGACGACTTTGAAGTGAATTTATTTCCCCATAGGAAGCCAGAGTAATGAGTCCAAGGGTGCTGATGGGGAGTGACAGCAGGAAGCTTGGAAGATCGTGCAGGCAGCTCTTTTAAAGTTTTTACAAATGAACAGCATTTTTGCATCTAAATCTGGACAGAAGGACATTGGCATAGCCTATCTTGGATGACATGAGTGTCTGTAAAATAATGGAGGATATCTTTGGTGATAATCTATGGATTCTGGATAAGTTCCACTGCAGAAAGTGTAGTGTTTTACAGAAAGAAGTTACATGGTTTTAGTACCAAACTTGCTTAAAACAACCCTTGCTAATTCAACTATGGTATTTTTCATAATCTTCTTATTTTAGCTAAGATGTTTAACACAAAAATTGCATTTCAAAAATGGCAAAAAATAGGTTATTTAAAGTTTAGCTTCTTAGACTCTGCAGCCTGATAGATTTGTATCTGCTCTCCCAAAATACAAGAAAAATTGCCCACTTTTTGCCTATATTTCAAAAAATGGACTTCACTCAATCCAGTGCCATTTTCACATTGTAACTCGTTTTTATATTTTATTAATTACAAAAATTTAGTGGTTTGCCATATGTATTATAGCTGCATTGAAGGTAACTCCAAAGATTCCTGATGGTAGTAGAGTGAAATATTTTAGCAATGCCTTCCTGTACATTGTGTTAGAAAACCTGGACATATTGTCAGAAGATGTAACAGTGAAAAAGTCTGTTTTCAAATTGTTAAGCTTTAGTATCTTACTAAGCATCCAATTGCACAGCTCTTTAACACACATGGCTTAAAGACTGCACATGCTGCATCACCTGGAATCTTAGGGTTACAAGGCATGTAAATTTGAACATCATTAACATAGTTATAAGCTTTCCAACCATGATGATGAATTATGGCTGCAACATAATGGGAGTATTTTGTAAAAGGCTCTTGGACCAATGATTGAACCCTGTGGCACACCACAACTGAAGATCATAGCTACAGATACACTTAAATGACAACCACTTTTGTAAGATTTGAACCACTGTAAGGCTACTCCTTTGATAAAGAAAATGGTCTACATCATAAAAAATATCAGGGTATTAGAGGCAGCAGAACAAAATTGAGCATTATTAAGAAGACTGCTTTATTATTATCATGTGCCCTTGCAAAATCATTAGCAACTTTGAGCAATGTTGTCTCAGTTAAATGCTTATTTTTATGAGCACCAGACTGATATAATTACTCAAGCTTATTGACATGCATGTTCAATGATCTGGATAGTTGCAGCCTTCTCAATTACTTTCCCTATATTTGAAATAGGTTTGTAGTTTTGAAGGTTGTTCCCATCTAATTGGGCTTTTTCAATAACATACAACCAACTTGCTCAGCCAGAAAGTGTGCAATTGTAAAGCTTGAGCAGATTCAATATTATTGAAAATATTGGGAACGTTGGCAGTGCCTACTCTGTAGTGTGCAGTATACATATTGGTCAAGTCTTAGGAAATTGTCTGAGATATTTATGCAGAACTCACTCCTGATTCAAGAAAAATATGGCACTAAATTTTTGTAATTAATAAATATAAAAAAGAGCTACAAGGTGAAAATGGCACTGGAATCTTACCCAATTGAGTACTATGGATACAACTATAACATTTGAGTGAAGTCCATTTTTTGGATTAAAAGCAGAAAGTCTGCATTTTTTCTTGTGTTTTGGGAGAGCTGATACGAATCTACCACACTGCACAGAGTCTAAGAAGCTATACTTTAAATTACCTATTTTTTGCCATTTTTGAAATGCAATTTTTGTGTTAAAGATCTTAGCTAAAATAAGAAGATTATTAGCAAAGGCAATTTTAATCAAGTTTGGTACTAGTCTTCTACACAGACTTTGTGACTTTGTACTTCCAAGACATAAAACACACTGAAAATGGTTATTTTGGACCATATTCCAACAAAATAAATTTCATTCAAAATTTCCAGTTACATTTCCATATAGGATACATAATAACTAACATTTAGTACTACTCTTCCCACCTTGTATCTCTTAATATTTTGTTAATATTCCAAAAATCTATTTAGTGGCATATTCTTTCTATTTTGTATTTTGAGCTTGCCACTCATCACATCCAACCACTTGGTCACCGCAGGGCAGTTGGAATTGTCACTCTTTTCCACAATATGATTTATGTACAAGCGCACCAGATCTCCTCAGCCAGCTGCTACCTGAGCTGCTCAGTTGACCCTCGCCTAGGCGCTCAGTATGGTATCACGACCTTGCTGTGAAGTCCCAACGGTCCAACTTGGCCTCCCCACAGAAGATCGCTTCTCCCATTCTCTGTAGGCTTATGGAATCCCTTCCTGCCTGTAGCATAAACCAGGGAATTGCCAGAGTTTCAACAAGGGGAGGTCAATCGTATCTGGGTGGCCAATCCCGTCAGCGTACGAATTAGAAACGCTGTTAATGCCCCTCGATAGCCTTGAAATCAAAAAAAAAATTGTGCAATTTTTCTACTCAGTGCCATATTTTTTCTAACTGACTGCCTACTTTTCATATTTTTTTTCTATTAAGTGCCATATTTGTTTCTATTTAATTGCATCATTGTTTTATATTTGTGTCATATTTGTGTTGTTTAATGCCAATATTTCTAGAATCAGAGTATGTCCAACGTTATGTTAGTTATAACATAATTATTAACAATTTGACCTGGTTATGGACCTGAGCCAGAATTGTCAATAACCTAGCTAATTGAGATATAGTATTTATAGCATTCAATTTCCATTCTGTATTTCTATCTCTGAGCAACACCAAATCTCAGGGAACCAGAAATCCAATTCTGATGCATTTTCATAAAAGCAACTCTGCAAATAGTTATCTGTATTACCACTGAAGAGCACTGAATTTTGATTCCGTGCTTAACATATGTCTCATTTGCCTTAACCCTAGCCACAGTAAAGCTCACCAAACACTCACATGTGTTTAATTGAGAAAAAATGCACTAAGTCCAGAAAGTGGCGATGACGTCATCAAACCAAGACTAATATGGGCACGAAATCACCAGCCGGGCCAGTGACACCCACCGTAGAGTGCTATCACGGGGCATGGGGCTGGGCCCTTGAAGGGCCTGGGTTCGAATCCCACCGAATTTGCGACTTTTCTTGTTCCCCTCTTCCCTCACGCTTCTGTGCCTCCTGACCCGACGTCGGGTTAGGGTTTTCAGGGTTAGGGTTAATCGCATCAAATAGGTTGTAAGGCACAATTTTAAAACAAGCAAAATTTGTGAAATAATTTTCTAGAAAAAATTTAATGACTGAACAAGTCTCAAAATCAAATGCATGTAAATCACACACACACAGATTGAGTTATATCCTATGTATTATACATAGGAGCTATTAACAAATTTAATATCACAGCTGTTCTGGCCTTAGTAGTTATCAAATGGGTCAAAACAATTTGGTTTCTTTATTGATGCATAAAATGAAGTGACCCTCGGTGTATAAAACACATGAGGGACTGTTAACAAACTGGGTCTCTAAAAAGACTACGTGTGCATCAGTCAATTGACCATGTCTCATTTTTCCAAGATGTTACAGCTTGACTGTAAAATTCTTTATTGAAATACAGGGGACACAGCATCATACTCTTGTTGCTGGTATCAGGATTAGTGAATCACAGCTGTTGGACACATGCAATTGGTCTCTCTTATTTTTAGGACAATTTTAAGCAGTGTGACACAATTTTTGACAACTGATATAAGTAGGGGACATGCAAAGAACTAATACCTCTCCGAAACATCCAAAAATCCATTGCGGGAATTTTGCCGTATAGGCCTACAAAGGTTCTGATTTCTATGTCAATTTGGCCTCTTATGTCATTTTCATAGAAAAGAACAGTTACAATTTGATTTTTAAAGAAAATCATATTTGCCCACATTGAAAATTTCGTAAATTCGCACAAGATGTAAGTTAGTTGGAGATTATATCCAAATCATTTGTCAAAACTGTGTCCGTTGATATTTTTTTGTTTTAATTTTGGTTTGTCCATAATAACTGATACTTTAAAAGCTGTGTGATCAAAAGCAAAAACAAAATTAAAATAAACTACAATTGCGTGGTTCTCTCAGGCTTTCACAGTCACTATCTCAATGAATACAGCTGTGGGCACTCAATAAAAAACTTAACATTTTAGTGCACATATACCACACCGCCTTAACTTTTAAGTGACACATACATTACAACACAGAACAAACGCACAAGGGATTGCTAAAGGTGATTCTGCTGGCATCCCACACAAAGTGCTCAAAAAAATATACCTTTAAAGGGGCATTTCATGATCTCCATCCCCCCCCCAACTTACCTAAAAAAAATGAGATTTTTTATATCATCGTGAACTGTTTGGCCTTTGACTGGTGCCTAATCTTAGGTGCAAATATACTCTCGAAGAAATTTATCATTTTGTCCAGAAATTACAGCACAGTGATCTATGGAGCATTGTAACATCAAATGCACCCTCAGAATCAACTGAGTTTTGGAAATAACCTTTTTCTCCATGATATCTATTGTTAACTATACCCAAAATAAGAGCTGCTGGATCACCGAAATGCACCTCTAGACCACACCACAAATCTAATGATTTCCTGAATTTATATTAAAGTGTTTAAGTTGAATCCTAAGAGCTGCCCTATGTCACATGACTACACTGTGTGGTCATTTGACCTAATAAGTTGGCACTGCATGATGGATTGGTTATTTTCTGACAACACTGCCCTAGAGAGGTACATACCATGCCATTTCTTCTTGCAAGGTAGACTTGTCCACGATTTATATATTTTCATTGCATGTGAAAATGATTCAATAACACATTTCGAGTCACGCCCTGCATCCGCATCTCCATGCATGTGCTTTTGTATGACAGTGATTGGATTGAGAATAGTATGGCTGTATGTAGCCTGATGTTTCACCTACCTTGTTAATAACATGAATAACCCATCGAAAATTTGTCACGTACGGTATATCCCAATTACTCATAATAATTTCCTATCCTACACCTAAGTGATTTCTTTAAAGAAAAATTGTTGGACATTTTTGGTGCCTTGTATTTCTTAGAATTTATGAACACTTTGCTTTAAAGATTATTTCATTGTTTCATCATCTGGTAACATTTTTTTTCATTGCATGTCCATTTTTCTAATTTACCGTTGCAATTTATTTTAAAGGATAATCCATAATAAAACACATTTATGCAATCCAATACTATCTTATCCAAACATTTTCTTATGTGAAAACAATTTTGGAAGGGTGAGTTGTTGTACACTTTCTAAGTCAAAACCAGGAAATCTGGTAGACGTTTCATATAGAAGTCCATTTGATGCAATGAGGTATATACAAATTGATTTCCGGCATGCGCTGTATGACTTTGTGCAGTAAGTGCTGACTGAATGAATGGGCAATACCTCTTTGCATTAATGGGACGTCTATATGAAACGTCTACCCCGCACATAATCTTCAAGCCTATTTGAATACAATGACCTTAGTCTTAAATCCACCTTCCAACTGGCAACACACTGGAGGTGAGCTTTCAAATCTATGCATAATCTGGCAGGTGCAAGGTGGTTGGAAAAAACTGTGATTTTCGTAAATATTACCAAGCCGAATTTTTTCATGGTTTGGCCTGAATTGTACAAATATTAGAATATGACTGGATGACGTATGACATAGGTCTTATAATGGTTTAAGTGCAACATAATTCCTTGGAATTACCCAAGAAAGATATCATAGCTTCCCACAATGCAATGTCAAATGGAATTTTTTTTACAGGTATTCATGTGAACATTATAGAGAAACATTTCTTTCAATTTAGCCATGTTTTCATTTCTACCGATTCCACATCAAGTTAGCTGTACAAAAACCTCCAATGGAAGCAATGCATTGTGGTGAAGCTAACTGAACTCTTCTCTTGAATTACCCCTTCCCCTTCATAAGGCTAAAAATAAAAATTGAAATTGGGGGGGGGGGGGGGGGGGGGAGATAGAATTACTTGCTATTTTTACAACCGGAGCTTCTGTTCAAAGTTTATAGGGTAACAAGTATTTAAAAAAACTGTGTGCCGGGTCGCGGTATATATTAAGAAGTTGAAGTACAACATAAGAACATTAAGTACACTTGGTTTTCTTAGTGTGGGGTGCACTTTTCTTGGTAAAACATGTTCAAGAATAGAAATGAATTACTATCAGATTAATGGAGATATGTGGGTATGGCATTGTAAAAGGTGGAAGATTGCATTTGCAAAAGAATGTGCAAGAAAATGTTTTTATTTAAACAAGGTTTACTTAATTTAAAACCAAACAATTGGTATGAAAATCCTTTTGATGCAAGAAATAGATAAAATCGTGAATTTGTTATTTTATGGTTTTAAAGGTTATTAGGGATATTTGGGTGAGAATATGACCAGAATAATCACCAAAACTGTGTTTTCGGCAAAAACATGAAATGTCTGAATAAAAATATGGATGTCAAATGTTTATCAATTGATACTCTCCGTTGTAACAACCTGGCTTGGGTTTATAAAGGTTTTTAAAAAACATGATTTTCGACCGATAACAAACTTGAACCCAGATTTTTAGAAAGCCAAGTTTAGAAAAATATTTTTTTTACTTTTTTTAAAAAAAAATCAGAAGAATTCGATTTTAACAGTATTGGCCCTACCCTGCCTTATCCAAAAACCTAACCTTTTCGATCGATAAACCTGTTTTTTTTTCCTTTTTTGCTTTTCTTCGCGTTCGTTTTTTTTCGGTCCGCGTTGGGCAGGGTTTTTGAAAACCGCTTTGTCCATCAGCAAGCCTGGATTTTTGCAAATTTAAAAACGAAATACCTTTATAAAATATTTTTTGAGGTTTCTTCTCGGTATCGCCGAAATCCAAGTTTTTTTTTTCAGAGAACATCTTTCAACAACATGGAAATAAATAAAGCATCCTAAATCTCAAGGAGTTGAAGACGTTCAGCTCAGCGAATTCCTGACAGCGAATTTTCAATAAGATATTTTGCCATTGGATTTGAAATTTTTTATTTAGCACAACAGCTGAAAATATAATGGACATCTAATGGGTTTTCATGCAAGTTTCATCTTCATTCAAAATTTTGGACCTGTCCACACTTGTGGAAGAGGTTAGTAACTTATTTCACGAATATACGCCAGAAAAGAAAAAATTTCTGTTACAAGGCAACCGGTACGTACCATGGTTATCTCTCTGCATTTTAAATGCTTTAAATTAAATACAACTAAATACACTACGGTATTAAACAAACACTGTATTGAGTTATAAATAAATCGATTATCATTTCACTAATTACTAAATACTTGTGAATGCGGAATTCTGCGTTGTGGTCTGAATCCTCGAATAGTTTGAAATGATAATAAATCTGAATGATTACAACACAGGCCAAGGGAAATATAAACATAAACTTGAGTGACTCTTTCCATAAGGAACACGACCAAAATAGTCTATTTGGCCTATTACTCAACTAGTATACCAGAAAAGGGTTGTTTAGCTATCTATCTAACGGTCGCGGCCCGCGATGGCTGTTCACCATGTAGGGTCCAGATGTCCGTTTGTCATTAGGTTGGGGCTGTCAGATGGATCCTGCTGGCTGGATGTCTCGAGCAATCACATCAATTTAGTTAAAGGGGCGACGACCCTAGTTTTTTTGGCCTGGTAACTTCCAACAGTGACGTCGAGACTACTGGTCAATCGCACGATACAGTGACCGGCAATCGTGCACGGCGTTGGGCAACATAAGATGAAATTGGAGGGATATCTCCATATATCTGTGCTTTGGTCTGTGCTCACGCCAGGAGATGTTTTGTACTCGCATAGAAGCTTGGTGTAGGTGCCTTCCAGTCTACCAGTCCTGTAGCTCTTTCTGCATTGGTCCATGTCTCAGAGCCTCATAACAGTATACTCTCATCCTACACCGGCTCTAAAAAGAATGTCAGCTTGGTTGAATTGGAGATACCCAGATTGCCATACTGGTGTAGTTTATTGCTAGGCTTCCAAGCTTGTCCTTTGGTGACGGAAGTCTTTCTGCTGTCGGGCACCATAGCACCCTAGATACTTGAAGTCCTTGACCTCTTTTGAGTTGGCTACCATCTGCTGTGGAGATAGTTGATGATCGTCTTCCTCATTGACAGTCTATATGCAGTCTTCTTGGCATTTAGATGTCAGGCCGACTTGGTCTGCAGATTCCTCATGATGTTAGTAAGATCTTGTGCACGCACATATCAGATGCCTGTTAGAGCTAGATCATCTGCGTAGTCAAGTCCTGTGAGATGCTGACCCCTGGTGTAACGTCTGGAACGCTTGGGTTTGATGGCGAATCCCTTGTTCGTTCTGATGTCAATACTCTGTCCTGAGGATGTAATCAACCAGACTACAAAGAGATATGGAGCAGGAATATCTCCCTGGAGGATTCCAGTAGTTGTTAGGAACTCTTGTGGGCTCATCCCATGGCCTTCACAGCTATATGGTATATCATACATTAAATTGCCTTGACGTCTCATCTGGGACACCGTATTTGGCGAGAATATGCAACATTACATCCCTGTTAACACTGTCAAAATCCTTGGAAAAATCTACGAACACAATTGAAGTTTTCCCTCTTTGGAAATTCTCAACAACTCTCTATGAGCGTCTGAGGGCAAGTATCGAGGTAGTGTTGATCTGCCTTTGCGCAACCTTTCTGGTTCTGTCTGAGAATGGGATCAGTGTTTATACCACACCCAGAATAAATAAAATGGTCTTCTTCAAATATTAGTCCACAAACAATATAAACTAGTAATAACAGCCGCAAATCAAGTAAAATAATCAGAACAGAGTTGACCTGAAATCTCTAAATCTATCAAAATCCCTGTCCTGAAACCTAGTATATAACTGACACAACATACCCAAATTAGAGTTTGCATGAAGTGCAAACATGTCACTTTTGACATGTGGTGATCAGTTCATGTCTCCTGTGGCCAACCAATTGTCTCAACATTTTCTAGCCATTGTTATATCCTTTTGGTCCACATGGGTGACATTTACTTTCCGTCTGGTAATCAGTAGACCTTACTGTTGCTATTAAGGTGACCTTGAGATACTTGGTCATATTATGTTTAAAATTGTAAAAAATCAATGTACATTTTTAAATGAGATTAGGTAATTCTAAATACCCACAAGTGATAACCGAATGCAATCCATAAGGATAACTAAACTTGATATTATATTCAATACTGGAGACTTCTGATTGTAATACCAACTCGAATAGTTAAAAATATTTTTTTATATTAATGCTTTTTTCTTGTTGTCAATTGTTAATTCAAAAAAATACCATGTGAGAATTTTACAGACGTATATCCGTCATTTATTTATATGTATTTATTATGTAACAATCACTGATTGTGCCGCTTCATTCCTGGAACTTTCTCTCCCCCATTTTGTTATCAGTAGGCTATTTGCCTGCCACTTTCGTTTCCATTAAAAGCACCATAATTTTTTTCTGGGGGAGGGATGGGAGGAAAAGTGAATTTTCCGAGGTGGTTAAAAAGCATGAAATAGCAACCAAATTTGGCAATTTTGATTCATCAGGGTGGTGCACTGTCCCTGTATGTTCTCCCTCCCCTTGGTACCGGGACCAGCTCTTTAGACACCTTGACCACCAGACTATTACTTACTAATCCACAACTAAAAAGACAAATCTTGGATACCATCTTGATACTCCTCCCTTTGCCAATTGGTACCGCCCTTGATTACAAGTAACATTTCCAGTCCTTAAGGCTAATTTTTTCTAAAAAACATTATTTGTTTCTTATCAAAATGCAAAATCCATATAGTAAATGTTCTAGTTCAAATCAGGCTAGTAGTGAACAATAATATACTACCGGATAGACTCATTTGAAATTTATTCCTTTCACTGATTGACAAAACATTCTACCAGCATTTTTTAATTTAGTTCACAATCCATATCATATTCATTAAACCATTGTGCACTCCTCCCATTAGTGTTTCTCTAATACAAACATTACTATTAACACCTACTGTCAAGTCCAATAAGACAAAAGGTCCCTCATTACAGTTTAAAATTTCTCCCCCAAATTTTTACATATAACATCGGAAACAAGACTTGCCTTGGATCCACGTACTGCACATCTCTTTTCTCACTTAAACACTATATTACAAAAGGCAAGGCTATGCCCAACTGACTTCACATAATGAACATAAAATTACAAACAGGCAGCTATCTATGATGGAACAAATATATTATAAACAAGCATCAGTAACACTATCTAGGTGAACACCTGCTAGATTGGAGTTATATATTTCAAGTTTAGTCAGACTGATATTGGCTAACACAAGACTGCATTAAATGCTGTTGGTAAAATGTTAGTTACACTTTACACTATCCAGCTCCACAGACAGGGGTACTGATAAGTGTGCCGGGGCAATTATAGTCACTCTATAAACACTGCTAGCTGGTCTGGGGGTAAAGAATCTTTGGTTCGAGACCATAAAGCATATCAAGTGTAACAGTGGAACACTCTTATCTTATACAGAACACTTAACAGGTAACTCATTACAGATCCTTTCATCTGCTTTTGAAATATTGCATTGTGTCAATATTGGTTAAAAACAAAGTCAGCTTTCTTGTATATCAATGACCTCTGTTATGATGACAAATTTGGTATGCAAATTGGTCATATTTCAATCATTTGAGGTTAGAAGCACAAAAACAGATCTGGCTGTGTATATATAACCCAATCTAAAGGACTAATATACTCTTGAGATGGGTTCCTGCTGAAAATTGGCAGTGAAGAGCCAATTCATAGATTTCATTTTCACAGGAACAGAACAAGTGTATTTTACAAAGATTCGGTCTAATATTTGTACATGGATTTGGATTAATTTTTCATAGATATTATGACAGATATTACCAAATTATGTGAAACTATATCTAAAAGGTGTCATGTTGACATTCATCCTGAAATACTGTCACAGTGATCTGGGCTCATGCCTGGGCCTTATGTAACCATCGGTTGAATGGCATGGCATTTGGTAGGGTGCACACAATAGTTAGCAAATTTGGTAATGCAAATATAAAAAAGCAAATTCCATTCTTGGATAAAGGTCTCTCTTATTTGGTGGCATGGCATTTTGGGGGATTGGCATTAATCTCAATATGGGGAACAAAAGTCTATGGGGAAATTCCAAAACTGCCCTGCAGGACAACTTTAGAGGGTTCTTTAATAGCACTAAAATAAAACAAGACTTTCTGAAGCATTATTGGGTTTGAATATACTGAATTTGAAAGGAATTATGTATTATCAAATTATGTGGTCCAATCTCAGATAGTGAATTACTTATTTTCCAGAAATAGAAACTTGAAGTCTGATCTGGGGGGAATCTGGTCGATTATGCCCCCCCCCCCCATTAAAATCTTGGGGCAAGTCATAAAATTTAAAAAATTGGGCCATGTGCTGCAATAGTTATTGATGGGTAACACATATATTACTTTGGTTACGAAGGAAATTATTTCAAAGTCAATTGCGCCAATCCCCTTTATGAAATGTACAAAGGCCCTAGAGGTTAATGTACATTAGTTCACTATAGTGAGATTCACCACGCACAATGCGTCACAAATATAAATGTTTACCCCTTAATATTTTCATATGAAATGTACCAATATCAGATTACAAAATGACACTTCTTTTGACGGACTCCAATGCCATTTTGACACTAACCGTCGCACAGTCTTTCTTTATCTTCGTTTATAGATGAAGCAGTTGAAAAGCACCTGTTTTTGGATGAGTTGCACACAAATTGATTATAACCTGTATTCCCGGTACCTATCTATGTAGGTATCTATGGTATAGTGTTACTGCAGGTTTGTAGGCATTTATGAATTATTGCAAGATTGCACCTCATAACTTGCATATGGAGCAGTTTCAGTACCCAACAAGATACAATGTTACTGATTTCAATTGATAAGGAAAAAGGATATGTTGGGCTAAACTTGAAGATTTCTAATCAATTCAGAAATCTGAGTTGCAAGGTGATCAAGCAGTGAAGAGACAGGTAGCATTTCATAGCACAACCTTAATCCCCCCTGAGGATACCGGCCGATTTATTGGTTGAATGCAGGTTATATTATATATTTACGCCAATCACAGACATGTAAGAAAAAGCTTAAAGTGCATACAGATATACATTAAAGGTCACTTTGATTGGTTACTCAGAGGTTATATCATGTAGTATCATGTAATTGGCCAATCACAGACACTCTTAGGAAGGTGGTAGATCCTTTATTTATTTATTATTTATTAAAACTCTTTTTGTGCCTGGGAACAAATCTCAGTGTTAGGGTAGTTTTCATCCCTAGTGCTTTTGTTTTTACACAACGAATTTCTGATTTTTGCCCATTTAAAACATCACCCCTGTTTTAAAATCGTACCACAAAGGTTATCTAATGCAGACAATCCCTAGTTGTATTTTTTTTTTGGCCGATTTAAACCGCTATTTACCATTTAAGTCACAAAACACCACATGGTCCTGACGGCGGGAAGTAAGCACATTACACCCGTCGGCCGCAAGGCGCAGCATCGCTCGCGTGTGAATTTTTTTGCTGCTTAATGATCGGCGCGTGTTTTAAATGTACTTTTGCGTCGAAGCATCTTGAAACAAACAAAAATAATATTGAAATGTAAACAAAGCGCTAAATTAGACCCGATGACATTTCATTTCGTTCTTCTGATTTCTGGAGTTGTACGACAAAAGAGGCTTGATTCAATAGTGCATAAAGATGATTTTTTCAGTCAACTGCACAACATACTCAATTTGAAGTTAAAAGTAAAGTTATTTAGAAAGAGACAGCCTGAAATGGCGTGAAAATTCACTTTTTTTTACTAAAACACAGATTTGCTCAATGTTCGATTTTCCGCAAAATTTTTTTGGCACATTTTCAGACAAGAAATTTCCAAAAATACTTAACGGTCGAAGTAAAAGGTAAGGTTTAACTTTCCTACGATGGTCCATCGGTCTTCTCTTGGGACGGTTTTTCTCAATCTTTTCATTTTTTTTCGATTCTAACTAAAGATATTCGGCCAATATATCATCCTGTCAATTTGGAAAAGAAAGGTCACTCACACTTTTTTTGAATTTTATTTTTTCCCTTATATTTCGAAAAGAAGCTCTCTTTTTAAAAAATGAAAAAAAACCTACCCTAGACAAATTTGTCTGTTTCTAAAAAATAACATAAAAATGCATGAAAATTCCAAATGGTTTTTTGTTTTATGCTGTCTGAAATTTTGGGGAAAATCATGTTTTTGTAGTATTTTTCTCAAAATATGGAAGTTTTACATTAATCTCATGCCATCATCGGGTTCATCATCCAATTTTCTTTTAGAAATGTAATACTTTTAACAGACAATATCAAATATTTGGGCAATATTACAAACCAAAATAGATACTATCTCCGGAACACCATCTCCATTTGACACTTGCACCTTCACCGTACGAAAACTGCTTTCCAGTTTGGCCCAGGGGTCAAACATAATACATCAAAAAGTACAATACATAAAATTAACCAAAAAGTCATGCTAATTACACATGGTTAAAAAAGCAGACATATGAAAAACTATGAAAATAAGAACTAGAGCGCGGCTATGCATATATATACAAAATATAAACCAACATCTCAAAAAATATTATATTGCAATACAAACATAGGTGGCATAATTTACCTATAACTTACACACGCATATTTTAAAATAACCGCCAGTTGAGGGCAAGGTTTTTTTGCAGCTGGTGGGGAGAAGATTAAAGAGGTTACGGTCACCACCTAGATGAGACTTCTTTTGGCAGAAAACTACTTTTTGGTGGAGGGACATGTTACCATTGTGGCAGACGAGTTTTGTGGGCTATTGGTGTTACTTACTAAGGAAAAAATTATTGCAGGCAGAGGAGATGGGCGGGTGCTGGTGAGGCTCTTATAAACCAAAGTGTTTAAATGAAGGTTAACGGCGTAATTCTAGTTTATCCCGCCCTCTCAAGGTGTTCAGTAGGATTTCAGTGGGATACCTGGGGGGAGTCCAAGAATAATCTGCAGAGTTTTCTGTAACCTATTAAAGTTCTTAATGTTGGGTCTTACCGGCATTCCCCCACACAGATTCACAATACTCTAGGTGGGGTAGGGTTAGTTACTAGAACAAGGGCCTTGTACAGAAGATTTAGGTTTTTTTGCGGTAAACATATGTCTTGGGGGGGTTGTAAAGATCTTTTGATACACCTTTCCAAGTTTGGACTTGGCACATTCATGAGGCATTTGTACTGCATAAAAGATCCGATTTAAAGGCATGGTTACAAATAGGCTAATAATGACTCTTTGAGCACATTATCTGTCCATGTAATTGCCAACCTCAAATGACTCACACATACAACAATTATGTGTTAGTTTTGGGAGACTGATAGTTCTGACAATTTTGCTTTTAACTTCAAATGAATCCACATTAACACAATTAGTGTTATTTCTGGAGACATTTGATTGTTCTACAATTTTGCTTAAATAAAGGTTTGTATTAAAAAACATCATCAACTTCACTTTTTAGTTAAAAAGCTAAGATAAACCGATTAAAATCTTTATGAAAAAGTCCACTTTTACCTGTACACAAAAGATAATTAAGATACGGGATCATTATTTTAATTACAAAATCATTATTCAAGACATGTGAACATCTACAGCTAAGCCACTTCCTCCTCCCAAATAGGCCTATTTGGCGCAAACTTGTCAAAAAATCTAAATGGTTAAAAAAGCGTCACATCAGGGCCACTATACTCTGTTCCAGCTCAAGGTCAGGGTGGCATCAAGCGACTATATGCTAGAAATGTGCGTTGCTGAACCTCTGAATTGCAGCATATATGCATGCAAATAATGGCGGTACAATGAAATGCGAGAGAGGTGTTAGCAGTCTCCCGTCATGACGTCACCCTTTGAACTTGAGAATAAACAGAGAATACACAGAGCCACGTATAATATGGAACAAAAATCCAGTACTCTGTAATATCAAGCAGCAACTCTTAGATCAAAAGGAAATTCTATCAATATGCATCAAAGTGCACCATTATTACAGATTATTACAACCAACGGCACAGCCAGTAATAATATTTACCATGGGACCCCATCATCTATCAAGAAGTTATTGACAACATTCCATCCATACAGCTTCATTGTCAGTTTTAATATGGCTGAAAAAAAAAATTGATAGCGATACAGCATAGCGGCGTAATTAAGGGACGGGCATACAGCATGCAGAATTATTCGGAGCATGCAACCTAATTTTACACATTAGTGTCTGGTGTAATAGTTATTAGGGAAGCATACCATTGGCTTCTACACTACTGACCTTGTACTACCAAAACTGCCGGTATATGTCAGAATGACTCTGCGGAAAAGATGTCAGTGTTTTGAAAGAGCCAGTAGCAAAAAGCAACAAGACCAGGTACTCAGACAAGCTGTAACCTGTGTTACTAGCTAATTTATATATTTTTAAATAACCTTGCCCTTGGGTCAAAGGTCATGAAGGGGTCCATGACTATTCACCTATCAAGTTTGAGGCTAAGGCGGCATACTAGCAGTGAGCTGGGGTTGTTCAAAGATATTCATATATTTTTATATGACCTTTACTCTGGGTCACATACCGGCTCAGAAAAACATGTCACACAGCAAAGCATGGGAAAGGGCAAAGGGGAGGCAAGAAGGGAAAAGGAAAGGGAGGCAAGACGAACACCCACCTGATCCATGTTTTCCACTTTTAGTGCACAATTTATCAACTGGGAAAACTATTTACTTCTCAAACACAATTTTTTTGTTTCTACTCCATAGTTTAGAGTTTTCAAAAATAAAGGAGTTCATTATACCTTTCCCAAAAATTGTAGTGTTTGCATTATACCTGTCCAATTTAAGCTGACCACTTAAAGCAGCGAGCGATTCATGCGAGAGAATCTAAAAAATGTGAAATGCATGGTTTTTAACTATAAATCAGGATAGTGTTACAATTCCAATGTAATGTTAATGTCGAAACAAACAACCAAATAGTGAAACAAACTAAGGGTATTTAAGGAAATTTTCAGACCGCTCCGCAAAAAGCCTACAGCGACGGCGCTCACAAAATCTGCAAATAAACAGCGTGGTTGTGGTTTGCACTAGCACAGAATGAACAAAAATCAATAATGTGTGTTTGAGGTCATTCAAAACTGTCATTGATTAGTGGTGCACAAATCACGCGGACGGTGGGAAAAATTGTTGATAATTCACCGGGAAAGGCTTTTTTGATCTAAGTCGGAAAGTTAGATCGCACGTTATAGAAATTACAGAATCAGAGATAAAAAGTACGGCCTTGTCTTTAATACACAGATTTCAAGCAAAGCATGCATGGTATGTAGTACATCCATGCCAGTACAAAAATATAAAATATGAATTTTGATGATTTTTCGATGTTTCGGATCAGCAATCCTGCTAATCCCTTTAAAATCACCAAGACCCACAGTCAATGCTTGATGAGTGCCAGCAGCCCAAAAATGCATAAATATACACCACAAACAACTTGTATACTTCTAAACAAAGAGCGCCATGATATACTAAGCTTTGGATTTTAGTGGTAAGATTGGCTTGTTGAATGCAGCCAGAATATTTGTGAGAAGACCATACGATATCGGGTTAAAAGTTTCACTGAAAACAAAGCCCAAGAAGGCAAGACATTATGTCTAAAATCAAGGGCAGGTTCTGGCCAGAATTGCCTATGTCTTCCTAGCTGTTAGCATGGTTCAGATAACTGCTAAACAATGAAACCACTGAAGTGAATCTGGGCTAGAAGTATAGCCCCCAAAGTCCAGGGGAAAACAATAGCCTAAACAAAAGACACATGCACACACTGACAGACACACAGAACATGCAGCCACAAGTTGTCTCCTCATGGATGACCTAAAAATGCTCCATTGGGTTTTGGACTCACAGACATAATGAGTCATGTGAGTACATTTACTTCTTCAATAAGCATTGATTGTTTGCACTAAATAGGCCCTGCAAGTGAGGTCACTTACTTTGATCCAATCACTGGAGACATCTCTTCTACAATGTCAAATTACATCAGATGCGTAAATGTTAGCCTAATTCTATTCTCAACAATGTAGCCAACTTCAGTTACTTATCGCATTTGGAAAACTAGGTCGCAGTCCATCAACAATCTAAAAGCATAATTTGTTGCCATGTAAGCCACATCTGTAGCTACCAATCTGTTACCCTGTGAATGAGCTCTTCCTTATCTGTTATGTTTACCTTCTTCATGCAATGCGATTTCACGCGATTTGCATGCAGCAAAAGTGTCATCTTTATGACAGATACTGGTGCTAGGTAAATGGTAATTGGCATTGCTACATAAACAAAGATCCATAGGAAACACATTGGAGAGACCCTTGGGAAAACGAACATGGACATGATATTATTTATGTAAAGGGAAGCGACTTCTATGGTTTCAAATTTATAAAGCTAAATCCCTTTTGTGTTCTAAATGCAGCAGTAAGTGGTTTATAACATTTAATGCATTTGACATCAATAAAGGTTATGAAAAGTCACTGGCATTACAAGATGTCTTCTTGTCACTTGGATTCAACTACAGGAAGCCAGGATTTTGAGATTCATTCCATTTGGGGTTATTTTGCATTATATGCAAGAGTTATCAAAAGGAACTTTTCCTGCCGATTCCATACATGATCATGAAACTGCGCAAGTTTTTATCATTTATAGTAAGTTTAGGGACTAAATCTGAATTGTTTTATTCCAAATGACAGCTAACCATCCCAGTTTCAAAATTCATCTCTAGAAAAGTGATTTCTACATCTCTTAATATGAAACATGGGAGAGTGAGGAAATAAAAAAAAAATCATTTGAGAAAAACCATTAACATTTACAAGTTATAATTATGAATGGATGGTATTGAATAGTCAACCAGTCTGCAAAGAGAATAAGTAGCATTTACAGCAACTAGAAGGTGGGCTTTACTAGAGAGAATAGTTGTGTTAGACATGGTATTGAATATAGCATAAAACGAGATGGGATGAATCATATGGGTAAAGATTGGGGTGCAGTATTACACCTGTTCCTGTCATATGATATATTTGCTAGGCTTTGCTATCTTCAGTAGACAATGCACGATTTATGGATTGATGTGACTTGATTTCATTCACTTAAGTTGCACTTTCTCAATCTTTCCTGGGTTAGAATCAAGATTGTTATAAATTTGTTTCCATGGCTACAAAGAAATACCAATACTTGAACACACACAATGGAAAAATTTGAAAAAAATTACAAATGAAAGAAAAGTAGCGTGTTTGTAGTAGGGTACTGTAATGAGAGCATGTACCAATCACATAATAAAATGCTGCATCCAAGTCAAAATTAAAACTTTGGATATAGGAGTTTTGAAGACCCATCTGTCAAGTCATGCACACAGGAAAATGATGTCAAAATTGCACATATTCATCTATAAGGAATAGTGTACATATATCTATAAGGAATGTTTTAGCAGGCAAGAAATTTAGCATTTTGCAAGTAGTGGTAACTTTAACATGCCCAATATTTTCATCTCTTAATAGGTATGGATAACATGCAGAAGTTGTTGACCTTTGACCTTGTTTCCCCTCTACATTAGCCTTTACATTTTAGTTGATGTAGTTGATATATGTATCCTTGCACATTAAATTTGTTTTCAAGTTAATTGTCATTTTTTCTCAAAAAAAATTACAATTACTGGATGAAAACAACATTTTATTGGGGGTAGGTCCTATGATTGCAACATGAGTGAGCTCATTCACTCAGACCAATATTGGCAAAATGAATTTAAATAAGGGCAAGTCTAAGATAACAGCTAGCATATGCAATTTGTCTTTTTTAAAGGTCAATGATTTTGAATGAAGTATGCTTCAGATATTGACATTTTAACATTTAAAATCTTAGCTTCAGTACACAATGATGCATGACATAACCTTAATTCTTATAACTGCCAATATTGAGAGTGAATCAGGTCAGGTCAAGTATTCATGGTTTCCCATAAGTTACCATTTCCCATGCAACAAGAAATGTCAAATTTCAGGTGTCTCGAAAAATATTGAAAGCCATAATTTTTTGCAGTGATGCAAAGCTTTCTATCAAAAATATCTCCATCTGAAAGGATTAAGCTGATAATTATTTCTTTGGTATATACTAAAGTTGCAAAATTTCTAATTTTGTATTGGAGCAAATACAAAATTCAGCCTATGTTTTGTACTGGAATAAAATCAAATAAAAATCAACATTTGTTTACTATAGACACCTTTGAAAATCCATGCTTGTGTGTTTTACCACAAATAAAGTAGATTCAATATAGCAATATTCACTCTTCTTTTTTAACTGACGCTTCCATAAATATTGTGAAGTACAACTGCTAATTTGACCAACATATCCTGCTAATTTTCCACAAGGATCAGGCAAAGGTCCTATTTTTTATCAACCCTTTATTTTGAATCACCATCAGTGAAATGCTGCAATTTGTTGAATTTAAATGCCATGATAATTGTACATATTGGACATTCATGCACATATCAATTCCCTAGAAATATTGTTCTATTGTTAAGTAGGCTCAAAGTTGCACTTCACATTTTTTAGTTTTTAATATCACAATCTACAAATGCCTTGGACTACAATTGCTACGTTTGACCCAAATTCCCAATTGGTTTCAAACACAGCTTCTATTTTGACAGACAGGAGGCCCTGAATGTGAACTCTTGAACAACAATATTTATAAGCTTATAATTACAGAGCAGGCATAAGTTTTAAAATCTCTCTTACACACAATCAATAAGACTCGCTTCCCCATCACTTTTAAACGGATTAGCAAATATTAGAAATGAGACCATGGGTATAATAACAATTACCTCTCACCAATAGTATTACAGCCTTGGAGAAAGGAATGCCATATAAGGATTATAAGCGGTGTTGTTGAGAGAGAGGGAGTCATGAACGAGACACTATCAATTTGGTGTTTGGATAATAACGTGATACTCTATGAGCTGATGATTTAACACTGGTAAAAAGACTAGGCCCTCCCAATGAGAGAGAAGTTATGGCCAAGGACTGATGACATCAATGTTTGAAAAGTGACATAGAAAATAACTATTAGGAATTATCTTCACGACTCAATGATGCATCTGAGATAAGTCATTAACTATTGGATATTGGTTTGTTCAACTAATAAGCTTGACACCATTCAACCAAGAAGTATTACATTGAATATGCTTAGCAGTTGGTTACACGAGCCATCATGTTTTCACACCAAATTTGGATCTATCATGAAACTTGCATGTTACGGGGTGGGGCAGGGTCATTCTATGTTATATTGGTTCTCAATAGACTGACTTGAGAATGATCCTGAATTGCCACCCCCCCCCCCCCCCCACCTTCATTGTCAGTCTGTAAAGTTCCCTTGATGGCACCTCTGCAGTATAGTTCTCTGTAGATAGGCCTTATTACTCTACTACCATGCCAAAATAAACAGTGGAAATCAGGCGGCAGAACCATCAGGGTGTTTGGTGGCCAAGGGGATGGCTGCCCTTCTGAGAGTTTCAAAATTCAGCCAAAACAATATAAATGCATTAAAAAATAGGCTTGTTACATAATATGAGTTAATCGTGTAATGTTCGTCCCCAATATGATTTTACCCTGGCCTGGCGCCGGAGTGAAATAGGTATTTAAATGTTATAGACAAACAACCAATCCAAATTATTCTGGTGACCCCAGACAATTGTAGTTTTTAATCAAACCACATGAATAAATAAATACTTTGTTTTCATGCCAATCCATAGACTAGAAATGCCATAAACACTTTAGACCTATCCTTGCTACATACCCACCCAGCCATCGATATGAGAACCTGTACATCTATTTTTGTCTTCAAACTAGTCCTACAAGATTGATGATAGAAAAACTCCCAAAGTAAAATTATTTACTTCCTTGGTGGTTTCCAGTGCAGTTTTTACATTTAAATTTGAGAGAGAAATTAAATTTGGTTTTCCTGAAATCAGGCCAAGGCACACCTGAATGTGTATTTGACTGAAACTTCCTATCCCTCTCTAGGTATATTAACCCAGTTAAAAGAATTGGCATCAGAAATGATTTGTACTATACTACTGGACATCGGCCAACTAGGCATCAGAAAGCCGACATACAGAACGTATGGGTGTGTCCCAATAATTTGAGAAAGGTACGGGCACCCCTTGGGAAAGAACTATGTTGCCCCTGTGGTAACTATGCACTCATGCCCTAGGTGATAGTGGTTAATTTTTACCCTTGAAATGTTTAAAATCTGCCGCCCGCTTTCTCACCACTCTCTTAACCTGTACATACCAAAACAAAAAATAGCCTTCCGAAGACACATAACTCAAACCCGAATCTAGCAACACGTTCCTGGATTTGTGGATATGGTCACCTAAGGTTTTGGACAAACTACAAATAGAAGCATCTATGCAGACAAATTAGGCAAAGGGAGCACTGGACCATACACCAAGCGTATGGACCAGAATTGCCACCTGTTAGTTATATAGCTTAGAATATCACAAGGCACTGGTTTTTTTTAAATTCCCACTTTTATCATTTGTCATGTTTGTGATTTTCCTTCTTTTTAGTCATCAGAGAAAAAAAAAGGAAAAATTTGGGCCCACCCAAAACACCAAAAAAAGCCACCAATACGCAATTGTATTAAAAAAAAACAAACAAAGAAAGAAAAAACAAAAAGCCCACCACGCATCTTTCATTGCCTTCCGACTAAAAAATCCATTTGGCTTTGCATTCTTAAATAGTTTGCCCGTTCGGTTTCACACCAATGTTACATCCGAATTCAAACATTGTTCAGTTCAAATTCGTTGCCAAAAATCGAACTGTAGATTGCCAACTCTCGGATTTAGTCTTTGTCAAACAACTTCAAACTGGTTGCACTCTAATCGTTCAATGGTGCACCGATTCTGTCTTGCTTAATTCAAATTCGCCGGGTCATACAATTTCGTGATAATGCAACCGATTTCGTCATTGGTCATCCGAGATTCATAAAAATATATTTGAATTCGTCGTATAGGCCTACATTGGACGGGTATCATGCATGCGTTTAAGGCCAAACATTTGAAATGGCTGCTTAACAGGATAGGAAGCTTGACATTATGACGGCAATTTTGTTAGTGATTTAGCAATCAGTAGAGGGTGCCACTCTAATATTATGGATTTTTAAAATTAAATTCGAAAGTTTATGGTAGGGACAAATCAATTTCAGATTTAAATTTGGATCTTTTTATGTTTATTTTAAAGTTAGTTTTTAATTTTGGCTCAATGGTCAAAATGATCAAACCAAGTTTACTCTTCTCAACTGTTTAATTTAGAAATTATATCATTGGAAGCAGTCAATGTTTGGCTCTTAAACACAAATTGTTTGATTTTTGGTGCCATCAAGTTGCACACAAATATATATTAGTTTTTGCCTTGTTACTTTTGATATTTAACATATCATGTTTTCCAAGACAAACAATTTCAATCTTGTCTTGTTGACGAATACACAATTTATGATTTGATGTTGGTTAATTACATAGAATCTCATCTGGGGCTCATTTTAAGGTATGTTTTTGACACTGACCTTTAAAACATTTTGACATCTACATGAAGAAAGCCTAAACATTATTTCTGGTCGGCTCTAAATGCTCAGTTAGTGGCATTATACATAAACACACTTTTGTGCATTTAATTGGAAATTCATGTTCCTTGATCTCAATGTGGGGTTTTTTTGTACTTGTGGAGATTATTTTCGATTTTGAACTTATATATATTCAATTTTCTCAAGGGGTAAGAGCATGGAATAAAAAAAAATACTCATATGATGAATGAAAAACTGATGTATATATATATAATATATATATATATATTATAGAATATATGATATATATAGATATATATATATAGATATAATATATATATATAATATATAACTTTTGCTTCTTTTCTTTCAGTGATCTGTTAATAAAAAGAATGACTTTTTGCAAGTTTAAACAAAATATGTTTTAAATATTTAAATTATAGTTCACTTCTGTTCATTGTCCACTATCCATCACATCTGTTGTCTTCCGATGCATCTGGGTAGATAAGTCTGGGAAGCAGTGGTTTAACAATAGGGCACACTTGGATTGGTTAATTATATTTACACTTGTTCTGGCCAGCTTCAATACAAGGTTTGCTCGCCAAACTTGCAAGTTATTGCCTGCTCTCTTTGCTGCGGCCTGGTCGCCAACTCTGACTTGAAAAGCGGCTGGCCTATGGTTGCGTTTCACTCCGGCTTTTAAACGCCGATATGCGCCATCGCAACAGGATCTCAGAGAAAAGGGCTTGGGAGGGAGGAAAAAGAGAGGCAAGGGGGAAAAAGTAATGATAAGAGTGTAATTGAGGAAAAGCACGGACTCTGAGTGAGGACGAGACTTGTCATTATTAACAGTAAATGGGCTGGCTTGTCCTTAAACATGCGTGTGCCTCATCACAGGTTTCCTGTAAGAAGTTCTCAAAAGTGTCTCTGGAGTTGATCCAAGTCGCACTTCCGATGGTGCCCACAAGGCCAACTTCATGAGAAATTGCACATGTTACATTGGCATTCCTGCCTCTTTGGTTTTTGACAATGCGTCTTGCAGGCTGGCCTCTTGGGGCACGTCCATATGAACGCCGGGTCCACAAATTATAACCGCATTCATCAATATAGATGCAATGCGCCACGCGCCGTTTGCCAAGAAAACCACTCGCTAGTGTTCTTTGGCGGCAATAACTCAGGGGCAATTCCTTGCAAATGCACGTCTTCTACTAACTTTAGGGTGAGAGATTTGAGGAGCATCTCATCCAAAGCACGGGCCAACGTGATTCTGGATATTAGCGGCTGGTTTGGTAGCCTTGGCGCAGTTCATCGTTGATGGCATTTGAGGGTCAGTAAGAGGGTTTTGTTCTTATAATGTCTGCGAGGGACTGTCCCTCATTTCCTGATCAACCTGGTGGTACTGGGCCACCTCCTCGACGTAAGCATCAGCCTCCGGACGGTGGGGGTTTCCAAAGATATACAGCAATGATGGATCTTGGCGTCGCGTTTTAGTTGTCAAAAGCTGCGGCAACTTGGAGATAATCGCCATTGTCACTTTCTTTGAAACGCATTCGATTTTTAGCGACGTCTATCCTGGTAGACACAGAATTAAAGTCCTCGGCGTCCATTTCCATTTCATGCAGCTGCTTGCCATATTTGCAGGAATCGTATAGGATACTATAGGCTAACAGAATCGACGATGTGATTCAGTTTTTTAACGTGCTCGCTCGAAAGTGAAACAGAGTTGGTGTACGCAAAAGAACAAACAAAAATGTTTGAAAAGTAGACAAGAAAATTCACCCCGAAAACTGACGAATTTGAAAGACCCAATGTTTGAACCCAGTGACCAAAAGACGTAACCAATACCCCATATATTGCCGTTTTCGAAGGTACGGACTTAAATTCGTAACACGGGACGAAATTGCATGACCCATACGTTGAAGTCGTTGACCATCGACTATTTGGAATGTCCAAAGATGAGATCGAGGTTGGGCAAATGTACAGTTTTCGATTTTTTGGCGCGAATTTGAACTAAACATTGTTGAATTCGATGAACATTGTGTGAAACCGAACGGGGGAAAGAAAGGGAAAACCTATATTACTTATGAAACAAGCCTGTTTTGGCCTGCCTCCTGTTTAATTTTGTTACTGCTACTGACATTTGGCCAATCTACAGAATGTTAATAACGTGTTAATTTGTTTGTAGTTTGGAATTCATTTGGGATAATAAGGAAAGTCAAGTGGTATTGATAAAGGTCATACTCTCACAAGGCTTCCACTGGAAAGGACATGCACTTCTACTTGTATTTTGATGCCAACAACTTCATAAGTGGACCGATTGATGCAAAACCAATATTTACTTTGAGGTCCATTTTGAAATGGGGTGATAGTCACATGGGCTTTCAATATTGAAACATCATGGGGTTATGTGAAAGAAGTTTGGTCAATTGAACAAGGCAATACACCCATGCAACAAGGTTGTATCTGCAATAGCTTTAAGTGTTATTGTATTGGACACAGCAAAATTTGAACTCCGGAGGTGATTGAAACTTAAATCCAACAGAATTTCGCGGTTCTCGGTTCAGGCGCTCGGCTTATATTCAAGAATATAAGCTGTGGGCCGCCCCATGAAAAAACTAACAATTTTGACACACACATCCATACAAAACACACCACATACCCACATACACACATACACCTTACACTACGCACCAACTGGATTGCTAAGTGGTCCTGGCCAGCTATAGTGGCGGCCCACAATTTTTAACTTCACTCCAAATTGTGTCCGCACAATAGACGAAACTCTGAAATCAACCCCCTGACCATTTCCGATTCTTTTCTGATATCGGAGTGTAACTGGAAGTCAAATACCGGAAACCATGTGGACCTCCCGTGTTGATATTCAAACACAGGAATTAGTCAACAAAGTGACCTTGCTTCGAGGTTCAGCTCTCTCACTACCCCTGAAGCTCTCAACACGGATGACCCTCCAAAAATATTCTGGAGTGTTATCAGAGTTAAGCTTCACTCCTAAGTTTTTTAGGGTGATTAAATCCCCATAGACCCTCGATTAAAAAACACCGGAACATAAAACTGAATGCATCCACATGGCCCAAAACCCCAATCGACACTCCATAGTTTTGAAACTCTGGAGTTTCAGTCTCCATTGTGGACATGAATAGAGGGGTATACCCAACAGTTATTAACCCCTCTATTCGGGGGTCCCTTGAAACTGCCCGTGGGTGTTTGAGCAGTCAGGTGGTAAAACCATATTACTCTGTTGAAATGATTGTCATCGGCATATGACTAATAGGACCAACAGCTAACATCCTATCCCAAAAGGCCTGATATTTTCCATGCCACAAGCAGGGGTGCAGAGGGAGCGTGCACACACTGGGGGGGGGGGATTAAAAAAAAGCGTGGAAAAAAGAAAAGAGAGGGCATTGCAATAAGACTTAAATTGAAAAACACATCTTTCTCAGGGCTTTTGGCTCCCCTGGCCCCTGGTCCCTGCCGGTAGCCACATTAGCAGCCAGTGGCGGCGCCAGGGTAAAATCCATAGGAGGGCAAAAATCATAGGAAGGGCAAAATATTGCAGCGATTACCTTACATCTAGGTAAAAAAACTCATTTTTTGACACAATGTAGTGCTTAAACCCCCTGTTTTCCTTGAATTTTAAACCACTTGGGCCTTGCTACCCCCTGGTGCCACCCTGTAAGCACCCTGCACCCCTGCCAATTGTTGTTTTGAATCATTCCCAGATCCACAAAGGGCAAATTGGCCTAGTGTGCACTGGATTCAATCATTGCTTAAGTGTTAGCTTCCGAGACTTGCAAATAAAGTGACTGAGATTCCTAATGTTGCCTACTCACTCTTTACCCAGGATCCCCAGCCTGCTGGATTGAGAATTGACTTTAGAGTACACCATAGATGGGATACTTCAAATTACCTTCCTGCCGTGTGACCTACTAGCTATTGCCGTATGCCCTCCCGTGTTTAGCACAAGAAAGAGGACTAATGGAAAAGAATCAAGAAAAAGGTAGGAGTCTTTGGTCTGAATATTAACAAGGTAACCACAAGTTAATATCATGCTATTGCAACACCATTGCCATGGCAAAGGGATATCCAGACGTTTTTGTGTCACTGCCAAATGTTATTGATGATACCATCACATTACATATTTTTTTGGCCCCATCGCTGTAATGGTTTTGTATGGTGTGGGAGGCTTCGCGCATTTGTGGTCGCAGTGGAAAAGCGAGACTCGTGATCATTAGACCGTTAAATTGCGAATTCCAAGCTCCAATGGATAAGGCTTGGTTGCTTGTATTGCATTCTTTGAGCAGACCCTAGATGTAAGTGAAACGATTGGATCGAATTTCTTGAAGGACGGCGTACTAATAATAATTGGGCCACAGGCTCTTGAGCCTGTTTATGGCACTTCAAGCGCTTATATAAAACTGGTTCTTATTATTACTTATTAGAGAAATTTATGAAATATGACTCTTAAGATCTGTGATCGTTGTATCTTAGAGGCTTCCCAATTCCTTTTTGATTCTGTCATTTTCTAAGAGTTATCAACTAAAGTCTTATGTCCATATGCACAAAACAGTTAGACCTGGTTTGTAGAAGACAATATAGTTGTACCAGCAATGCTTTACTTCTTTGTATTAACAACACGTTTTAATAAGTTATTTTTGTACTGTTTTTGAATATTGGCATTTAACTCTTTAAACATTTTTGCTAGTTTTCAATAGTTGAATGAAAGTAAAGGGTAAATTTCAGCCAAACAACTTCTGCTACACATGTTTAACTTAGACCAGATTTAACTCCTTTTAAGCATACGGATGTAGGTGTCTTGTTCTCTTTATAAATTAACTGCAAAACAGCGCTATTACATTTCAGGATTCCTTGTATATTTCCGTCCAATGCAGTTCCGTGTTTCAGAGTCGGCTCACAACCAGCTGGACTCGTGGAACCGCCGGTCCTCGTGGGCCGTGTGGTCTTCCTCCAACGGTGGGGCGTGTGTCTGCAAGTCAGCAAATAAGATCTATCAAGGTGAATTCTCCTCTGCGCCACAACTCAAGCGGTACGTGAAAATAACCAGACGGATTGCTGATCACAAATCACAAAAACCAAAATTGAGCAGTTTA
>JAMKCH010022242.1:0-47312 GCA_023653785.1 Ophioderma brevispina | reverse complement strand
CTCTGATTGACCAAATACATTAATGCTAGATGTATAACAAATAAAGTAGGTTAGTAGATCTCAGGGATTTAAAAGTGCAACAAGAGATTTCACATATAAGGTGTCCCAAAAAAAATAAAAAAACCCTCAGCCCGATGATTTTTACACTGATACAAAACTTTCCTTCAATAATATCCCCCATCTGAAATGATTAAGCTGAGAAATATTGCTTTGGTACACTTGTGAAATAACTAAAACGAAATTCAGCGTATGTTTGATATTGAAATAAAAGCAAATAAAATTAACTTCTGTTTTCACTTTTAAGAATTTCTGTAGTGAAATACAATGTAAGAAATCATTTTGAGTGTCTAACCCGGTCCCTCAACTCAACATAGAAAGTGGTAACCATGGGAGTTCTTCATTTTTTCAAAACCACCCTTTTCAATGATATTTCATTGATTTTACCCCCCTTTTTTTGTAAAATCGATGACAAAATCAGGGTTAAAATACCCCCTATTTCAAGGTTTTCAATGACAAGATTTTCAGACACCCCTTTTCAATGATTCTTATCATTTAACATTTTAAGAACAAAACATACACGTATCAGCATTACTTTGTGTCTGCTGTACCTACTCCCAGATGATACTGTCTTTAATTGGGATTAATTACAATATGCCTACCGGTAGGCCCTATACCGATTTTAACTTGAATGAAAATGCAACAAAGATAAACAAATGTTATTGTAAAAGTTTGTAGTCGACCATTCTGTGAAATGCCTTTTTTTTTAATTTCGCGGAGACGGATGCTAAGAATACCCTTTTTGTGATTTCGCGGTCCGCGATGACAGTAAAAAATATACCCCTTTTCCGCAAATTTAGAACTCTCATGGTTACCACTTTTTATGTTGAGTTGAGGGACTGGGGTGTCTAATAAATATGAAATCACTACATATAACACATGATGCTTCAAAATCTCTCATTACTCGTCCTACAGCCAACTCAACACACACTGGTTTGGCTTTCAAATTCTGACATTAACCTAAACAGGATCCTTCCTGTAGTTAGTTCACCTATTATGTGGTATGAGGAAATACAAGTCCCTCCCCCCATTTTGTACAATCCTAGGGTACATACCAGAGGGTGTATTGAGTCAATCCCACAATGCACCAGTTTTGGGAAATTTCACCTGAATAGGGTCATGTGATCTCACAAAAATCCTATTCTCACCACATAAAAACCTCGACTTTTATGCTCATTTTAACCCACAAAGCATTAGTACTTAGGGAATTTTTAGCATGATTATGAAATGTCCTGTGGCCATGTGGTTCTTTAACATTTGGAACACTTTTTATCCTTAAGTACTGACATGTGTTTAGTACAGTACAGTATAGGCATAACGCAATGCATTATGGGATTGATTCAAAACACCCTCTGGGTACATACTTTCACGTATCATTCATCTATCATAATTCGATTGCTACCGAATAGATGAAATCATTTGCACTTTTGTTATTTTTCAATCATAAAAGAAATCCTGATTGATGTGCACATCCAAGGACATCATTTTATACTAGTGTCAAGTTTGCATAGAGGCACATTTGACATTTACTATCTACATGTATGCTGATAATGTAGTGGCGTAGCCAGGGAGGGGGCTCAGGGGGCGGTAGCCCCCCGTCAAATTTGACAAAATCGTGCAAAATCAGCCTAATTTGGACAAATTTAGGGCACAAAGACGGTCTCAGCCTCCCGTCAAATTACAATACTGGCTAAGCCCCTGTAATGTGCTATGCCTACCCTATTTGTTATTAAGAGTTTGAATTGCTTGGCCAGAAGAAACTCTTCTGTTTTGATTCTCTATATATCAGGTCCTACACCCCCTGAATATAGTTTGGGTATTCATCCACATACATGTATAGCACCCTCTATATTTACACTCATTAATATTACTTGGTAATGTAATTCTTCCACATGCAATGTTTGCTGTTATAGAACTGAGCAAAAAGTCACTGACAAATTACCATAATATTTATTAACACTCAGAATAATTGATTAAAAACAAATTTGGACAGTTTCCAAAATTTTGAATTCTTTCCTTGGAATATTTTCACCTGATCTTGTGATCCACTGGAATTCAATTATTACAAACACAGGCATAATGTTATGTGCAGTATTTACAAAGGAATGAATGTACATTGCAGATTCCATACCATTTAATTACTACTAAGAAAATAAATGTACATTCAATGTCACATACTTTAACAAGGAATCAATATAGTACATTCAGATTTAAAGGGATTAGCAGCGATAATGCGAGAGAATCAAAAAATGTGGAAATGCATTTTTTAAACTTATAAATCTGGTGTGTACAATATCATATAACTTCTTTAAAGTGACAGGAGGAGATTTTTTTAGGATACAAATTTCTCTAAAATTTCACTAGATCGGTTTTAGATTACCTACCGAGAACGTTTCGAAGGATTATTGGACAAACAGGTGCAAAAGAAAACCGCAAACCTTGTTTTGAACTTGCCTCCTATCGTAATCGTTCCCCATAGAAAACCATGCTTTGACTTTCTGTGGTGCACGACAGAAACTACTAAATCATCTTCTTATTACATAAAGATGGCGTATTCGGCTTATTCACTTCAGGTGTGATCTAATACATTGGTAAGCATTCCAAATATGTAGAAAATCAAGGTTCGAGAAAAATTGCGGGCGCTTCTTTCTGGAAATCTCATATCTTTTTAATGTAGAAACAATAATCCACCAAATAGTGAAAAAAAAAATTATTTGAGGAAATTTGTCATACTGTCTCCCGCAAATAGACATACAGTGATGGCGTCTCAAAATCTACACTAAACAGCTGATTGTGGTTTACACCAGTACAGAACAAACAAAGATCAATGATGTTTGTGTTTGAGGTCAAACTGTATAGAGCATGGTGCACAATATCACACTTAAAATCTGGGATATTCACAGGGAAAGGCTTTTTTGATCTCCAAGTTGGAATTTTGATACGTACAAATTACAGAATCGGATAAAAAGTACTGCCTTGTCTTTAATACACAGATTTCAAGCCAACCACTTGCAGGTTATGTTTGCATATCCATGCCAGTAACAAAAAATACAAAAATATGAAATTTGATGATTTTTTCGATGTTTCAGATTAGCAAATTGCTGCTTATCTCTTTAATGTTATACACAAAGAAATTATGTACATTTCAGATTCTATGTCATATTCAATACTTACATTTTGTATAAAAAGAAATTATGTACATTTCAGATTCAATGACATACAATATTTAACAAAATAAATGTTCATTTCAGATTCAATGTTTTACATGTACAGTACCTGCAAAAGAATGTACACTCCAGATTCAATGGCATTGTACTTACAAAAGTAATTAATGTACATAACAGATTAAAGGGTAATTTTGTGATCCACAACCTCATCCCCCGACTACCTTCAAAAAGTTGAGATTTTTATATCATCTGAACCGTTAGCCTTAGTAACCATTAGTACCTAATCTTACGTGCAAATTTGGTCGAATCTGTAAGAAATTAGCAATTTTGTATTTTCTGTCCATAAACAGAAATTATAGCACAGTAGCCTATGGGGCCGTGGGAAACAAGGAATTGCACATAACACAAAACTGCAAGATTGGGATCAACTCAAATTCTGTGAATAAGCTTTTCTTGAGGATATGTAGCGAACAATGAATAAAACAGGAGGTGCTGAAATCATGAAATGCACCTTTAAATAACAAATGTACAACAATGTCTAGCTCCTTGTACTTACACTCAGGGCCGTATGCAGGATTAATTTTGGGGGTGCAGAACTTTGAAAAAGTGGACTTTTTGGTAAAAGTGGACCTACCCCCCTAAAATGGTCCTTTTTTGGACTTTTGAACATCTCATCACCAAAAATGGACATTCTTGTCAAAATTCCTCTTAATGTTGGATTTATTTATGCAAAAAATCAGCAAAATGTGGACCTTTTTCTCCTTTTGTGGAATTTTTTTTGGGTGGGTGCGACCACACCCCCTGCATACGGGCCTGCTTACACTAATTTCAAGCAAATAAATATCCAATGTCAAATATACTTACAAAAGAATCTGATGTACATCACATTCAAAGCCATGTACGTAAGAGAGAAATGTACAAAGTTCGTCGTCATTATATTTACTAAATCACAATTCAAAGTCATATTTACTATAAATTAATATACATTACTTCTAATGTACATTCCTTCTAATTCAGATTCATTGTCATATTCAGTACAAAGAAATTATGTACATTTCAGATACATTGTCATATAAAATACCATAAAAAAGGACACTAATATGCATTTTAGATTCAATGACAGTACTTATATTTTGTTTTGGTATAAAATAGAGATGTACATTTCAGATTCAATGTCATATTCAACTTATAAAGGGGGAAATTCAATACAGGTCTACAGCACTTACAATTTTTCAGTAGCAGTAATAGTGGTATGCTGTTAAAGGGTTAGCGCGATAATGCGAGAGAATCGAAAAAATGTGGAAATGCATGTTTTTCACTTATAAATCAGGAATAAGTGGGTACAATTCCATATAACGCTTTAATGTAGAACAAACCATCAAATAGTTAAAAAAATGAAGTATTTGAGGAAATTTGTCATACCAGCTCCCACAAATAGACAGACAGCGACTGCGTCTCAAAAAATCTGCACTAACATGTGATTGTGGTTTACGCCATTACAGAATGAACAAAGATCATAATGTTGTGTTTGAGTCAAATTGAATTGATCATGGTGCACAATATCACGCTGAAAATCTGTTATATTCACCGGGAAAGGCTTTTTTGATCTCAAATCGCAATGTTTGATACGCACATATAGAATTACAGAATCAGATAAAAAGTACTGCCTTGCCTTTATTTAATACATGGATTTCCAAGCCAACCACTTGCAGGTTATGTTCGCATATCCCAGACATTGTCCTTTTGAGGCGCGCGCGCGCGGCGATCGCGCGCAGTCGCGCATCTAAAATGCTTTGATTCCGAGTGATTTTTCGCGCATCTTGTTAAACTCCGGCTGCGATTTTTCTACCTTCGTATTTGTGATCCGGCAACACAGCAAATACCTTTCCTTTGCAATATTATGATAACTGATCACGGAACACTATGCCCTTTAACGCAGTTTACACGCAATTTCAGATAGGGTGAACGGCTGGTAATCGGTGCCGAGAGTCAAAAATCAGCGGGTATTAACTCCACAAATGTATCGAACTCCAATGGAAAGCACCGCATGGAAGGTGTATGAAAAATGAACACGGACTATGTGTAAATAATTCCTGAGTAACGTCGTAAATTTGAAGCCTTCGCACTGTAATCGCACTGGTTTGTTTTTGATTGAGCCGAGTTTTATAGCTACGATGGCGCCTAGGGCGAAAGAAGTTGAGGGGTCTTACAACATTACGGAAGTAGAATTTATATAATTTTTCGACTATGAAGAAGACGACAACGATGACGGACCACCTTCGTGGTCAAATTTGATTTGTAAAACTAAGTGACGAACATGTTCAAAGAAATGAAAGGTTCCGGGACAGGCGTCGCCCGATACAAGTAAGAAATACTCAATGACAACACGTTGATGGATAACGTTATCAAGCATCGTGAATCGCCATTATTAATGAGCTTACTCCCAATTAGTTTAAGATAATTCTGACTAGATATGACTTTGCCGACGATAGTTTCTACATTTGTTACTGATATGTTTGACTGTTCGTGCATGCCCCGTTTACTCTCCCTTAGTCTAGACTAGATTTTAAAATGAAAAAAAATCTGCTTCATGGTTCGAGGTTCCAGCCTCAGGCCTGGGTCACTGAGTGAATATTCTTTGAAATTGAACAGTTAAGATAACATCTACACCATGGTAATTTGATTAAATCTTGATGACAGTCTAAGATTTAACCTTAACTTGTCACTACTGTGATTGCACAATTAACATTCTTAGTGCTACACCTATTGGAAAATGCGGAGCTTAACTGCTTCTGGTCCCAACCAGTTGCCGTCCTGCTTGCTATGCCTGCTATATTCTTTGTAAAAGCTCGTCTCCAGTCAGAATTTGGGAGCTTTTTTAAAAAGCTCTTCTGCAGCCTCGCCTCAAGGTGCCTAGATGGAGTTTTTTAATGCTCCTCTGAAAGTTCAAGACAATGTCTGATATCCATGCAGTAACAAAATTAAAAATATTAAAAAAAATTTTTTATTTTTTTCAAGGTTTCGGATTAGCAATCGCTGCGAATCCCTTTAACACTTGCCTAGCCTACATGCTTCTTGGAAAGAGTCCATTGTCCCCCCTTTTTAAGCTTCGCTATCACACAAATTCTTTTTATTCAGGCCTTACACAAACAACCCACCTTACCCAATGCCAATATCAAAAATAATTTGGTACATATACACAGGGTCATATGGAACTCTTCCTGCTGTTTTAAAGCTCTAGTCACAGCATAAGCTAAAATTAAGACAATGTTGAGACCCGAGTAAAATGCAGCTTTAATTGTACTTATGTAGCAATAAAGCTTGCTTTAACCATATTTTTCAAACTTAAAGGTGCAACGGGAGATTTTGAGGCACCCAATATTGTGTCATAATAGTCATTTTTTATAGATTAGACACTCAATAGATTTCGTACCTTTTATTTGGCAACAGAAATGTCTTAAAAGAGAGAAAACAAGTGATTTTTATTTGCTTATATTTCAATATAAAACATAGGCTTGAAGTTCGTATTTGCTCCTATACGAAATTAGAAATTTCACATTTTTTGTACCAAAGAAATTTTTTTTTTTTTTAATTTCTCATTTTTTAGATGGGGATATTAATTATTGATGGAAAGCTATTTAAATCAGTACTTTCGATTTTTTAGTGAAATCTCTGGTTGCACCTTTAAAATTTGTATCTAGGGACATGCCAGATTAACGAGACATGAGATTTCCAGAAAGAAGTGCCCCCAATTTTTGGTGAACCCCGTCTTTTTTGCATATTCGGAGTGCTTACCAATGTATTAAATCACACCTGAAGTGAATAAGCCGAATACGCCATCTTTATGTAATTAGATATGATTTTGAATTTCCTGTCATGCACGACAGAAATTCAAAGCATGGTTTTCTATGGGGACGATTCATAGCAGCCAGTTCAAAACAAGGTTTGCAGTTATCTTTTGTACTTGTTTGTTTCAAAACCTTGACGTTCTCGGTACGTGGTCTACAACCGATCCAGTGGAAATTTGAGAGAATTTGTATCCTAAAAAAAATCTCCTCCTGTCACTTTAAGTGTTCCTTACAGGTGACCTGGGAATACTCAGGAAGTTTTCTTGGATTGCAGGATTCTTCAAGTAAGCGATGATAATGTGCCAAGGTATTTTCAGGACTCAACCTTAAAAGAATTGTATAGTTTGCTTCAAAAGATTTAAAATGCAGTCCACAACCTTTAAAAGACCCTTGGACTCATGTGCAGGTTGTAAAAACCTTGCAGTTCAACTAGAGGATAATGCTTTTGGTGATCTTTAAATAGATCTTGTTTTAGGTATCACCTAAGAGTATAGCCTGTTTTCATGGTTGTTTGCTTATTGCTCTTATTTATGTTCACCCTATCTCTAGCAACCTACCCATTGTGTTCTGCCTGGTAACAAAGATACACCTAAAATCTGACATCAAATGCACTGAGTTGATGATAACAAAGCCTCCTCTCTGTAGCAACCTACCCATGTATGTTGCTGCCTGGTTGAAAAGAAGAACCTGGATCTGACGATAAAACATATCAAGGACTGTTAAAACTGAAACCCCCTATCTCTACTTATTCTCTAGGCATTGTGTTCTGCCTGGTCAAAAAGAGACATGAACCTGAAATGAAAACACAGGAAGGACTATTGAAGGAATGACAACAGACCCTAACTCTAACTCTAGCACCCTACCCATGTGTGTTTCCTCCTGGAGGCCTGGTAGAAACGATAACCGTAAAATCTGACCCCCTTAAAAATGCAACCGAGGAAATTTGTGATTGAAACCAGAAGGCCCCTATATCTAGCACCTACCCATTAATGTTTTGCCTAGTAGAAAAGATAAACCTAAAATCTGACATTAAAAATGCACTGAGGAAGGTTTTTGAATGAATAACAGAAGCCCCTATCTGTAGCAACCTACCTGTCTGTTCTGCCTGGTTGAAAAGAAAAACCTGAGATCTGACAATGAAACATACACGGCTGTTGAAAGGAAATAACAGAATCCCCTATCTCTACTATTCTCTAGCAACCTACCCATGTGGTGTTCTGCCTGGTAGAAATGAAAAAACACCTGAAATCTGACACTGCAAACACCCAGGACTGTTGAGGAATAACAAAGGCACAATCTCTAGCAACCTCCATTTGTGCTCTGCCTGGTAGAAAACAGAAACCTTAATCTGACACTGAAAACATATCAAGGACTGTTAAAGGAACAACAGAAGACTACAAGAAAGTTGTTGCAGAAGGCTCAACCTCAAAAACTAAGAGATTAATGGTGTAGAGGCAGAACCATTTTTCAAGATTCGATTCCAGTTAACCATGTAAGGTTTTAAGTTTTGTTCAAGATTGTTTTTTTTAATTTCATTTTATACTACTGATTCATTTTTGCAAGTAACTTTGATCCCCTATTGTGACCAGTTGACCCTTCCAATTGCACAAAATAAAATGCCTGGGTGTTTTGGATTTAGGATCCCCTTACTCTAAAGACTAGTCAGTGCTTACCATAACCTTCCTTAGAGTTATAACAATTATAGATAAAAATACAGTAAATATGCATAAATAAATAAAGGCATAATAAATTATAAAGAACCATGCATTAGGACATTCCATTATACTCTCTCCTTTCTTAAAAATACATCGCGGTCCCCGGACCGCGAGTGTCGTCTGCCGTCGCGGTTTGTGAATGGGGCCAAAGGTCACATGAGGTCACCAAGTTCACATGAGGTCAACAACATGTCACCCAACTCGCCCCCTCCTTTCCACCAAGTTACATTATCGTAGCCCTTACGGAACTCGTACGGCATGCAATTTATTAAGGGTTAACATTTTGACCACAGACACACAGACATACGACCAGAGTAATCCCTATGTGCCTTCTGCAATTCTTGCAGACGACACAAAAATGGTCAGTTTCCACATTATTCCTTTTAAAAACTGTGTTACCGGTAGTGTTTTAACCACAGACCACAGACACACAGACATACGACCAGAGTAATCCCTATGTGCCTTCTGCAATTCTTGCAGACGACACAAAAATGGTAAGTTTCCACATTGTTCCTTTTTACCAACTGTGTTACCGGTAGTGTTTTAATTGCAGGTGTGCCTAACTAGTGTCACCAAGCTAATTAGAGTAATATACTAATATTGTGTAAGAGAAATATTAAGGGCGGGACAGGAAGATGAGAAGACAAAGGTGGTATTAGAGGATGAGTTTATTTGAGAATATTTTAGTTATATTGTCTGCATTGTACAAGGATTAGGTAAGCAAGCTGCAGTAGACAGTTTGATTATTTACTTGCTTGTTTTCTCTCCTTAACATGAAGGAAAAACTTCTATTATTGTTGTTATTCAGTTTCTTGTAGCTTCTTGTAATACCCCCTACATATTACCACATGGTTATACTAGCTTGCACATCAACTTTGGCCTGTGGTTGAAGTTCTCTACTGAGCTTGAGAATGAATTGCATGATCTTGCACAAATTATTGTAGATGATCCTGCAAGGAAGGTATGCAATGACTACCTACTCACTGGAAAGATGGTGCCCTCTACAACTGGAACCCTAAAATCAGTTGTGTAGGCCTACTGACCCAGGGGTTATTTTCATTCCTCCTCTTGAACAATGATAGCAGGAAACAGGGGCAACATTATGGCAAGGGGCAAATTTGTGCACTAATTGTGCATTTGATCCCATTCAGAACTCATTGGCAGAAATCACTGAGGCAACTTAAAGGCTAACTCAGAGATTTCAAATATTTTTTTTGTATATTAATTAGAAATAACTAGAACTGAACAGTCACCAAAAATGCCCAATTCACAAAGTTTCAGATGAATCAAATTTTTCGTTTTCATGCAGTAAACATTTATGTATAGTATAACAGTGTCAATTTTAGAACAGTTGTGATTTTCTATATGAAGGACTTCAATTTGAGCTTAGTGATTAGTATTATGGACAGGCATTATGTGTATGCAAACAACATGATTTATTTTGAAAATTGAGGGCACCCACCTCAGGAAATCTCTGAGTCAACCTTTAAGAATTTAACTGCATTGGTCACCATATTCCAATATCAGCCTCATGAGTGGCATAATGTCACATGTCAACAATTGGCTTCTCCAGGGGTTAATGTTAAAGTTCACAACCTAATGTGATCTCTAAGGCCATGCACAACCTCATTATAATATAAACACCTCATGATATGCCAGGTCATGGGTTCAAAAGTGATAATTGTGATGATCCTACATGTATAGTCACACCAGTGAGTGCAGTCTGAAAATGGGACTCAAAATATTAATTTGTATTTCCAAAGGACAAGGATGAAAACCAATCGGTGGGCACAAAGTACCAACAGTATGTAAATGAGTCTAGAAAAACATGGAAGGGAATTGATGAACTGAGATATGAGATAGCTGATATGTGATGGCAACTCAAGGACTCCTGTCACAAACAGCAGAGGAACCTAGCACAGAGCATGTAGTTGAAGATCAATATGTGATGGCAACTCAAGGACTCCTGTCACAAACAGCAGAGGAACCTAGCACAGAGCAGATAGTTGAATATCAACATGTGATGGCAACTAAGGGACTCTTGTCACAAGCTGCAGAGGACCCTAGCACAGAGCGGATGGTTGGAGGATCAATATGTGATGCCAACTCTTGTCAGAAGCAGAAGAGGAAGCTAAAACAGAGCAGGATAGTTGGATATCAATATGTGATGGCAACTCCAGGACTCTTGTCACAAGCAACAGAGATGAACCTAACACAATCAGATGATTGAAGATCAATAATGTGATGGCAACTCAGGGACTCCTGTCACACAAACCAGAGGAACCTAGCACAGAGCAGATTGTTTGAGATCATTGTGATGCCCAACTTTTGTCAAATCAGAAAGGAACCTAGCACATAGCAGATAAGTTGAATATCAATATTGATGAAAACTCAGGGACTCCTGTCACAAACAAACACAAGGACACCTAGCACAGAGCAGATGGTTGAAGATCAAATACTGTGATGGCAACTCAGGGACTCCTGTCACAAACAGCAGAGGAACCCTAGCAAGAGCATATGACCTGAGAATGAGATGTTGAATGCCAATATGTGATGGCAACTCCAGGACTACTGTCCACAGCAGCAGAAGCACCAGCACAGAGCAGATAGTTGAATGTCATATTCATGGCAGCCTAGCACAGAGCAGATAGTTGAATGTCAATATGTGATGGCAACTCAGGACACCTGTGCCACAAGAAGCCAAGGAACCTAGCACAGAGACAGATGTTTACTATCAATATGTGATGCATCTCAGTGACTCCTGTACAGCGCAGCGTAATCGTGTAGGAGCTCGCCCGACGAGATGACCAAAAACCATGCTGAGAATGTGATGAGTTGTAAGAGGAGATGCATATGAAAACTAAGCTAAATAGGTGGCTCCAGAAGAAGCAAAGTATGAGGAGGAAGATGGAAGAAGGTTTCGGGATCAAAGATGCTGATGAGGATGAGCTGGAAAGGGCACGCCTCCAGTCATTTCAGAATTGATGTAAAAGGCCGAACTCGTATTTACGCATGCGTAAAATATGTCCCGAGCCGAATGTCCCCGCCGCATCACTAACATGCGATAAATTCCACTACAACAGCCCCACCCCCCCCAATCCCCAAAACCAGCACAACACCCCATCTCATCCCCACACACCCCTGCAAACCCCACCTCCCCAACACCCCGCACATCCACCCTCAACACCGGCTGCAACACCCACCTCCCCCCCCACCTCCCCCACACCCCACAACCCCAACACCCTACCCCCTCCCCAACACTCTGGTGCCCACTCACCCGCACCCCCCACCCTCCACTCAATACCTAACCCAAACCCCCTCCCCACACATAACACCTCCCCAACCCCCCACCCCCTTCCCTATGGCCTAGTGTCCCTCATGTAGGGAAGGAATTTTGCCTATCGATGTACTTTTCCAGAGATCCAGACAATTACGCAATATATTAATTAGCTCATTTGCATGTATAAATAACCTAAGCCGCTGGCCGCATATATCTCAGACTTGTCAAATTTTCAATAAAGATGGGGGTGCCCCCATGATACGCTTTCAATGCGCGCAGAATTTTGAGTATCCATGTACAGTGTCCAAAAATATAGCAATTACCGACGACTTACGCCGTTTTTTTGCATAGTTAATTAGCTCATTTGCATACTCAATTCTCCAGAAATATGCCCCCAACTGTAATCAGGGTCGAAACTCTTCAGGCCCGCGTTTCCTTTCTCTCCCCAAGTTCATCATTATATGCCTACGGAACTCCGAAAACTTGTACACAGGCCTTTGCAGGAACATGTTCATAAATTAAATGCAAATTAGATACTTTTAGCATATTTTACGCCACAATCCTAATCAGGTCAAGAACTCACCCACCACATTCTTTCCACCAAGTTACATAATTGGGTGCCCTTACGGAACTCCAGATTAATCGTACCCCCATGGGTTAACATTTTTATCACGGACGCCGGACGGACGAACGGACGCTGCTTCAACCTCGTTCGGCGGGGACAATAAGAGGAGGGGACATCTGCCTTGAGAATGAGAGCACCCAGCTGAATAGATTTGGGATAATCAGGCAGCAAGAGTACATTCCAAAGAATCTGCTTCAGTCCGGGGGCCAGGGAGAGTCAGGGATGAGACCTGGGGAAGAAAGAAGAGGTCAGCAACAAAGGAGAGGAACCGAGATTGGGGATGGAAGGGGTGATGGCAGGGGCATGAGGTTCGGAACGCAATGTTGCCCGAGCGAGAGACACTGTACATTGTGGCACTCGACACTTTTTGTGCTATTGTGATGGGAAAAGGGGAAAAAGTCCCACAGCCAGGTATTTTTAAGCCTTTTGCCCAAATCAGCCCAAAGGAGAGTGAATAATAGGGGGATGAACTCTATATCAGTCATTTTATAGAGTGTATATAGTGTCTCTAAAAAAAATTAAAAGGTACTATTAAGAGTGTATGATAAGTAGATCTGCCTTGTGCGATGATGACTAATCGTCATTCCTTTTTTAAGGATTCTCCTACAAATGGCTAGTGAATCTGAGAGTGATGGAGTCAGGAGGGGTCGGAAAAGAGAGTGGGCAGATGAGAGGAGGGATAGTTGGAAGGAGCCTGGACGGTTGATGGAGGTGTCATCAAAGAGATCCTTGGAAGAGCGGATTGTGGGGGTGACAGATAGTGTCAAGAAAGACATGGACTGAGCTTACAGTTAAGTTCTAGATGCAAATATATTATAACCTGAAGTTGAAAAAGTAGTGTCATACAGTGCTTCCTTATCAGTGGAGAATGCAAGTTCTGCCCTCCGCAACTTACCCTCACTAGAATCAAAGATCTGTAAAGTTTAGGGAATGTGGAGAGTTGTTTCAAGGGAAAAGATATCCTTTGAAGATGAAAGGAATGTTGTATAACAGTTGTGTGAGATCAGTGATGCTGTATCAGTAGAGTACGTGGAGTTCTGCCTTCAACAACTTACCCTCGCTATAATCAAAGATCCGTATCGGAGGTGGCGGCCCACACACTTAAATACAAGGGGCGCTCGCTACAAACAGAAGGCTATAGAAAGTTGTTGTAAAGGGCTCAACCTCAAAACTAAGAAAGGCAATCACAGTGTGGAGGCAGAACCATTTTTCAAGATTCCAGTTAACCATGTAAGTTTTCAGTTTTGTTCAAGATTGCCTTTGTTTTTTAATATCTCATTTCATTCTATCGATTCGTTTTTGAAAGTAACTTTCATCCCCTATTGTGACTGTTGAACCCTTCAAATTGCACAAAGTAAAATGCCTGGGTGTTTTGGATTTGGGATCTCATTACTCTGAAGACTAGTCAGTGCTTACCATAACCTTCCTTAGAGTTAAATTTATAAAAAAAATAATATAAATGCAGTAAATATGCATAATAAAATGCATAAATAGATAATATTTAAGTTATAAAGAAACATGCATTAGTACATTCTATGACATTCTCCCCTTTCTTAAAAATGTTAAGTTCCCGCATTGTTCTTTATTACAAACTGATGAGGATTAGGCACAAAATTGAAGGCAATCGGACCAGTAGACAGTTTTATTTACTTTGACTTGCATTTTCTCTCCTTAACACGAAGGACAAACTTTTATTTTAGTTGTTATTCACTTTCTTGTATTGTATGACTTACTAATGTTTATTTCCAATTAACAACCAGTCTGTGAATTATGCTAAACTAGAGAACAGCTATTGGTTAAATGTGGGACCTACCCATTAGGCAATACATCATTCTTCAAGATGATTGGTTGTAAATAAACACTGAGTGTTAAAAATAGTTATAAGACAATGCGATCGGTTACTAAGTGAACGGTCAGGGGGGGGGGGCCCAAGGGGGTTGGGTGTCAGTTAAAGTTAGAGGTGAGAGAGGAGGAGTTGTGTCTGGAATGCAAATAGAAATATGTAAAACATTAAGGGTTTATTGCCATATGCCCCGACCTCTCACTTCGTGTCTGCTACCATCATTGAGCTCATATCCCCCATATAACCACATGGTTATATTAGCTTGCACATCAACTTCGTATGTGGTCAAAGTTCTTTACTGAGCTTGAGAATGAATTGCATGATCTTGGACAATTTATTGCAGATTATCTCGCCAAATATCGTCCACACTCTCTAGAAAGAGGGTACCCTTTTCAAATTGGGACCCTAAATCAGTGTGTACTGACCCGGGGGGGGGAGTTTTCTTTGGCTAAAAAACACAAAAAAAGCAGGACCAAAAGATCCAGGGGGGTACTCACCGTCATTTGGGTAGGTATGTCTCCCAGATTTCACAAATTGAGGCTCCGGAGTGATTTGAGGTCAAAAAAATGGGGTCTCATGAGCTACATTTTCCAAAAAAAATTTTTACATTAAGATTGAAGACTTGGACTTGAACTCGAAGAATTAAATGGACCAACATATGATCACTGGCTGTCTCTATAACTCATTAACATTGCATATACGTTCTGCCTTTTTCTTTTCATCACTATCAATTGTGCTTCTTTTGTTAAACTGTCATTATAGTACGAAAAGCGGTCAGAGACGTGATTGAACTATGAATATCATTCACACCGTCATTTCTTCCGAAAGTGGTATCTGGACACCTCCGGAGAAAAATAACGGTCTATGAATATTCTAGTTAAACAATAAGGACAATTGAACAAGAGGAAATTCTAGAAAACATCGGCATATCGGCATTTATACAAAATGTCATATAAAAATAAACTAATATCAAAAATGCCTAGTGCTATAATCTAGACGAGTGAATTGATTCATACACATTGTAGTTACAAATTTTCAGAAATTGGGTTTGAGAGAGTAGCATTTGGACTTCGGTTAATATCTCTGTAATGTAGTATAACGCTTAAATCGAATTTAAACATATGATATAGATTTATTCGTTGAAACTTTGCAATGTTAGTTCTGTTTTTGCACCAAGATTTGAACACAGTATATTTCCCCAATGTAAGGACAGTATTATTGCATGTACCCCAATATTCACTTCAGCATTGATTTGATTAGCCAGAAGGTTATCTCAAAGTTAATATTAAAAGAAAGATGCAAGTACTGCCTGAGCAATTTTCTCCAGAATGTGTTAACATGTTTAATGAAAAAAACATAGTTTATAATCCATTAAAGTGTTACATAAATGCAGAGTTTGTATTTACAATTTTCCATCTATCAAGTAATTTTCCAGAAGGTAAAATATTAGGCAGAATTTAAAATTAATTCAACAAGTTTCCATAGCAGTGGTCAAATTAACAGTTTGTGCAACCAAATTGTTTCCCAGTCGATCTCTATATGAAACTGAGTGTTCCAGATCCGGTCGCAAGTTGCTTGCCTACATGTTAAGTCGATAAAAATGGAGTAAATTGTTATACAAGTATTTTTACGGAGTTGTTGTGTTAAATTGGTACCATTCCAATGAATTACGTTGAATATCAATATATATGACTATCAGGGACTCTAGTCACAAGCAGCAGAGGAACCTAGCACAGAGCAGAGTTGAAGATCAATATGTGATGGCAACTCGAGGCCTCCTGTCCAACAGCCACAGAGGGAAACTAGCACAGCGCAGATAGTGAATATCAGTATGTAAGGTCAAATCGAGGCCTCCGGTCACAATCAGCAGAGGAAGCTAGCTCAGAGCAGATAGTTGAATATCAGTATGTTCTTTGGAACTCAGAGGACTCCTGTCACAAAAACAGCCAGAGGAAAACTAGAACAGAGCAGAGTTTAATATCAGTATGTGATGGCAACTCAGGGACTCTTGTCACATAACCGAGAGGAACCTAGCACAGCGCAGATGGGTGAATACAGTATGTGATGGCAACTCAGGGACTCCTGTCACAAACAGCAGAGAACTGTGCGCAGAGCAGATGGCTGAATATCATCAGTATGTGATGGCAACTCAGGGACTCTTGCACAAGCAACAGAGTCGCCTAGAACAGAGCAGATAGGTGCATCTCAATATGGGATTCCAACTCTTTTCACAATCAGCAGAGGAAGCTAGCTCAGAGCAGATAGTTGAATATCAATATGTGATGGCAACGCAAGGACTCTAGGAATCAGAGAGTGATGAAGACAGTGATGAGGAAGAGAAGTACAGCGGAGGAACCCAAGCAGAAGCTGTCAAGAAACAGGACAGTGAGAAGATTAAAAAGGCCAAGTATGTGTGCTACAGCAGAGGAACCTAGCACAGAGCAGATATGTGAATGTCAGTATGTAATGGCAACTCAAGGGCTCCTGTCACAAGTAGCAAGGAATCTAGCACATAGCAGATGGTTGAATATCAATATGTGATGGCAACTCAGGGACTCCAGTCACAAGCAGCAGAGGAACCTAGCACAGAACAGATAGATGAATATCAATATGTGATGGCAACTCAGGGACTCTTGTCACAAGTAGCAGATGAACCTAGCACAGAGCAGATGGAGGATTTTGAAACTCAATCTGCTATTATTTTTTCAAAGGAAAAGAAATCATATAAGGCTGATTAGCTCAACTGGTAGAGCACTATAGATTTTTTTCTAGGGTCACAGGTTCAAGTCATGTATCAGTCTTGAGTTTCTTTCCTAAATGATAGAGTTCTAAAAGAGGTTGCCCACCATGTGTTTTGGTAACATTTAAATTAGAGGTCTTTGAACCTAAAATTTGTCAGCACAAGTAAACCAGTTGGGAATGATGTATGCACTTTTTTCACTTTCATTTGGGGCTGTGCAATTAGTATATTCCTTGTAGAAGAAATACACATACTACGTGGGAAAAATTGTTATTGAGCTGATTTTTTCACCAGACATGCAGAATACATCATAAAACAACATACCGTGTTGTTCCTAATAAACGCCCCTGCTCTAATAAACACCCCCTATGATTTTTGGATAAAACAATTCAAGAAAATGAGCTAAGCTTACCTAAATGGCCGGGACTGTCGTAATCCATATCATAATCGCTTTTGTCATCAATGCTTTGTGCTTCATGGCACATCAAAACACGTGTTGATTATAATAGCCCTGGGTTGAAATCCTCAGGCGCGCGCACTGAACACCCTTTTATAAACTGGGTTAAGGGGATTTTTGCGGGGATTTCTGACTTTCCATTTTGACTGTAATAAACGCCCCCACTTTTGAAAAATGCACCGCCCCCCAGGGCGTTTATTAGGAACAATACGGTATCCCAAATCCCCATGAATCCCCTTTGGGGAAAATTTTTTATCCAAGATGGCCGCCAAAATTGCATATAATTAGCTATATCTTGGCTTCTCAAGTAGATGTATTGATGACTTTAGTCTAAATCTAAATTATCCATGTTTTCCTTTATGTTGAAATTCAAAATGGCTGCCATTTACATATAATTTGCTTTATCTCAACCTCAGAACAAGGAAAAAGAGGGATAAAGAAACAAATTATATCTAAATAAATATATATAAGCGAATAATAAAAATGACAAGAAATAATTATAAATGAATAAATATAAATAAGTGAATAAATAAATAGATATAAATAAATAACAAGAAATTTTGTAAAAGGGACGGGTACAAAAGACGGAACCTGAATCATGTAAAAGTCAGTCCTCTTGTTTTCACACCCAAATGTTATTTCTCCCAATTTCTGGGATTCATCTTTTATATATTTCTTTCACACTACAGTTTCCATTTCTGGAACTTGGTTGTAAAAATAGAAATATATATGGCCTATTGTTTCTATGCCCATTTCTGGCAAGTCGTATGTGTGTAGGCCTATAATTAATTATAATTAATCGTGCATTTATGTGAACAGTATACGAAAACTGCATTATACTAAACTTTTTAAACCATTCTTTCGAATGAGTATTATATTGAGCGGCGTACTGGTTCTCATTGTGCAGTTTTGGTTAATTGCATTCTGATTAAGTTCAAATAACAACACACTCAAGTCATTTTTTCGAATAGACTAAAGATGAACTAAAATTACTACTATTTGGTAATTAAACCAATCCCTTTTCGGGATTATTGCTTTAAAACAACACTCCTATATATGCAACAGTTTGACTGAGCTTCCTTGCAGGAGACTGCAAAGGAAAGTATATGTCAGTGAGAAGATAATTATAATGTAATTGTAATGGCAGCAAATTGGCAGCCATTTTGGTGGCCATTTTGGATTTTTGAGTTAAGGAAAACATCAATGATTTAGATTTAAACAAAAACTGAATTCTTTGAACCTCAAAACATTCAAAAACATTTTATATAGCTAACTATATAAAATGGCGTCCATTTTGGATTTTGGCGTGAAGGAAATCATCAGTGATTTATATAAACACTAAAATCATCAACATCTACTTTAAAAGCTGAGATATAGCTAATTTGGCGGCCATCTTGGATAAAATTTTCTCCCCAAGGTGGATTTATGGGGATTTTGAATATGTTGTATGATGCATTCTGCTTTATCTGGTGCAAAAATCAGCTCAATAACAATTTTTTCTGGGTCAAAACCCCCAGGGACCACACTAAATTATCTGTAGCCGAAGGAAGACAATTCGAAAATAAAAAAAAGGAATGCCAAAAGTTTCAATTCCCTCCTCAATGCAAGTGTGTGCACTGGGAATTCAATACATTTTAAGTGAAAATCTGATTTTTATATAAATGCCCCAAAAAACTAATCTAGAAATGGCTATACTTACAATTTAAACTAGATAGTTTTGAAATTCATTTAAATTGACAGGAACCATCAGCAAAACCAACACCGCCACCACACCAACCGCCACTGCCACCACCACCACCGCCACTGCCACATGCACAACCGCCACCACCACCACCACTACAAGGTGCAACTGTATCCCGGCTCTTCAAAGAAATCAAGGATTCAGAACCGCCAGTTTACCATGAATTATTTAATGTTGCAGGTTCAAACATGGATGCTACAGGCCACAGAACTAAAGTTCTTCAAGATGTAAGGAAAGCAATGCTAAACAAGGAACAAGTGCTTCTGCGACTACAACCCGAACCTGATAATGTTGTAGATAACGAGTGCATCAATGATGCAGTAACCCATCAATTGGGATGGTTAGGGCATGCGTAGTTGTGGGGTCATAGGTCATGTAGGGTCATTATAGGTCAATTGACATATAGCCCATGGGTCTTGGCCAGTGGTTATCTTGAGCAAGTTTGGTGGTTATACAACTTAACTTGGAATGTTTTGATAGTTTGGGGTCAAAGGTGAAGTAGGGTCATTGGAGGTAAAAAGGGAATATGGTCCCATAAGCGGTCATTCTGTTGCATACCATAAGAGTTCTGGACGGTGGTGTCTTTAATAGGATTTTACTAGGTGGTCCTCGGATTGGCTATCACGTTGTGTGTGATCCCACCTTGGCTTGCAGGACCTCGGGTTTTGTGGTTTCCTTTTACCTTGAATGATCCCCGATGACCTTTGTCATGACCTTTAAAATTTTCGTCATCAGGTCAATCTGTTACTACCTATAGAGGTTGTACAGTTTCTCCTTAAGCAGTTTGGTGGTCACTGAACGTTCTTCGCCAGAAATTGTGTATACTAGTGGGGATGCCCGCGCTGAAGAAGTGTAATAGTGCCCTCTACCTTCTCAAACACTTTTATGTAACAAACTATGCATATCAGCAACTGAATCCATGTACACCAATGATCATTACCCAAGGAAGTTGCCATTTGACAGTTGTCTTCTCAAAGCATGGTCAAAGGTCACATGGGTCCTTAAAGGTCAATCTGTGTACACCCTAGTAATTAGCCATAGTGGTTCTTTTGAGCTAAATGTGGGTAGGACAATTTATTAGATTTTAATAAAATTAATACACACGTATAATCTTGAGCCAGTGGTTTGTTTGAGCATGATTGAACATAATTAACCTCATTTGCTAAGGAAATTGCATTTGACATAAAAACAATAGGGTAAAGCTCACATTCAGGCTCATAAGAGGTCAATCTGGTCCAACCTGAATGAGTTATGGGCTGGTTATTTTGTGTTTAGCAAGTGTGTGGTTAGCACGTAACTTGCACCAGAAATGATAGTTAATCGGTTTAAACACATAGTTCACAGGATCACATTGGGGGTGTCTTTAGAGATCAACCTGTGTACACAAATGGTTGTTACTTAGGCCAGTGATTTTTTTCCAAAGTAGGAAGTAAAGGTGGTTGTTCCGATTATGGGATTGTGTTTCTTACTTGATATGAGGGAGCCCTGGCACTTGCACATACCCCCATCAAGTACAGTGGGAAACAAATTGCGGTTTTGATGGTAGACGCAAGAATGCATGGTGCAAAGCCCTATTCAATACTGTGCTAAGAAAAGTGGTTTAGACACTTAAAACGGCGGTTGTGTGTTATATCTGGGAATGAAATCGATGTGAGGATCAATTTCAGACGACAATGAGAAAAATTGTGGCTTTCATATGATATCAAAATGACTACTTCCGGGTAAATCAGGGGGGTCCCAAAGACGATCGGAAGCACGCCCTTTAATCAGTCAATGTGTATGAGAGTGAACAAGGCTTGGACAGATATTTTTTATAGCAATCCAAGGTGAATACGAGTGGGAGAAAAACACAAAACAATTTAAAAGATGTGACCTGGACATTTGCTTTGACCTGCATCTCATACCAAATGGTGGTTCGTGTTAGCTAATCTGTCCTTTGGGCAAAAGATGTTGTATTGCCCTCCAAAACTGACCTCTCAAAAAAAATCTTGAAAAGGCCATGATTCCCGGGGCGGTGCCTGAGCCCCCCCCCCAAAAAAAAATTCTTGATAAAAAAAGTACATGCCTATTGTAAGCAAAATTACTTAGAAATGGTGTTTTTTACCAATATGACCTATTGGAAGGGGTAAGGTTTCAAGTCCAGCTACACACCCTCAACCAAACTAAATCTGAGTAGTCCCCTCCCATGGAGAAACAGGCAAATTTACTCAATTTTGTGTAGTCCGAGTTTACCAACTTGCAACTCTGACTTCTGTATAGCATCCAATTGTAAAGAATATTAAAGCGTGGTCTATGATATTGCTAAGATATTTTCTGTTTTACTGCCATAAACAAAAGATTATGCCGCAAACAAAGTCACAAAATTCAGAAAGTCTAAAATGACAAAGGACTTGAAAGCCGACTCTTTTTAATGTACAACCATGCTAATTTAAAGGAAAAATAGGTCAAAGATTTTTGTCAGCCTCAGTGTGACTACATTCAAAAATATATGTACATACATCCCGAATTCCCGAAAAAATAATACAATTGATGTAAAATTAAAATAAATAGAGGCATTTTAATTGTTGCTTTTTTGACATACGAAGAAAACGGGCGGATTTTCGCCACGACTCATTGATCAAAAGCGCCCAATTTGCTCTACTTTCCGTGACGTTCAAAGTGATGACCAAAAACATTTTTTTTTCGGGTTTTGTTGACTCGAATTGTATTGCTGACACTGTAATCTTGATGGATTAATGAAAGATCATAAAATTAGAAAAAAAAAGTTACAGAATGACCTATTGTTTCATTTACGTTGGGTTGTAATTATTATTGAAGTGGCAACACTGACGAGATGATGGTCACAACGACGTCAATTATGGATGGTCATCACATTGACGTCACCATTTGCCTGCGTGGTGGATTTGTCGGAATCGTTTCGAGTAAGCTATTGGGCGGAAAATTAAAAGGGCAAAAATAATCACAAATGGGAAAATTTCAACTTATTGATTATATGTAATCTACGTTTACTTCGCTTAAGCTTCCATCCATACCAAAGTTTCAAAATTTCAGATCGGGACATAGTCTTTAAGGTGGAGATACCCAATTTGTAGTGCTTGTTTAAAAGCTCCTGGTAATGAACATTTAGACTTTGAAGGGCAATACTTGATCAATTCTCGTTGAAAAACCAGGCAAAACATCAATCTTAATTGTTGTGGTGAAAAAAATATAGGGATTTTGGAAGTAGTTTATAGGGATTTTTAGGGAGAGGGTAAAAAATATGGAAATATAGGAATTATAGGGGCCGCTTGTAGCCCTGTAAAATAATTTATATCTAGAAAGGAAAAACATAATTATTAAAGTGCCATCACTTTCAAGGACCATTTAACATTCCAGAACTGTTTTCACCAGTTTCAAGGTGCGTTAAAACGGACAACGTAGTGGAACATCGATTAGAGGAACAGCCACGATGGGCATGGCATGCATTGTCACAGCAATGGGTATTCGTATCGACAACAGCCAACAAGAATAATGACAACCAGATAAGGTTCTCAGCGTACACCAAAATATTCTCAAACAACTCCAAAAATAGAACAAATATACAAATAAAAAAGTCTAACTTTGCCGTTCGAAACCAACAACCCAACTTTCACCCCCTATACCGTAAAACACATGCATCGTCAGTTGTTTGAACAACTTTTTGTATCATCTCTATATAGTCGGGACGGACCTTCAGCCAGGGGTTGTTTACACTAAATCTACTAAAGTCAAATAAACTTGCACTTGTGTGTTTGACCTTAGTCCCTGGTAAGCCCTTGCAGGCTTGGTAGATTATGGACACGATCACCATTTCATTTTTCGCCCGAAGAACCCCGCTAGAACCGGTGAAGGTAATAGGTGCCACACATAACCTAATAGCATTCAGAAGAAAGACTACAGCGCAGCAGCTCAATATGATGTCCCAAAACTTGACAAAAAGATACAAAAGTTACCAAAATGACTCCCGTCACTGAAAAATTAAAAAATCCAGCCAAACACGAGATTCCCCATGGTTGACTTCACACTGGCAGCTTTTGTCAGAAATGCAAATAAAACGCACGACTCGTAGAGAAAATAAGAGCCGCCATTAAAACACGCCGCTCTCGATTACAATACATCAAGTCAATGAATGATGGGTTTAAAAAGGCGCTGATGTTCCAGGTGCAGCTCCCTAGGTCAGATGTGTGTGGGAGGGTGGGTATGTTGGAGGGAAATGGCTATACCTACAATATAAACTAGATATTTTGAAAATTCATTTAAATTGACAGAACCATTGCAAAACCAACAATGCCACACACCAACCGCACCACCCAGTACCACTAACCGCCGCCAAATGCACAACGCCACACGCTACTGCCGCCACGTGCACAACCGCACCACCGCACCACCACCACTACCCCCACTACAAGGTTGACAACTATCCGGTTCTTCAAAGAAACAAGGGATTCAGAAACCGCAGTTACATGAATTATTTAATGTTCAGGTTCAAACATGTATGCTACAGGCCACAGAAATAAAGTTTCTTCAAGATGTAAGGAAAGAATGATAAACAAGGAACAAGTGCTTCTGCGACTACAACCTGAACACCTTGATAATGTTGAAGATTAAAAATGCGATGATGTTCCAGGTGCAGCTCCCTAGGTCAGATGTGTGGGAGGGTGTTGGTATGTGGGAGGGAAATGGCTATACCTACAATTAAAAAACTAGATAGTTTTGAAATTCATTTAATTGACAGGAACCATCGGCAAAACCAACACTGCCACCACACAACCGCCACACCAACACTTGCCGCCATTGTGGCCTTCTGACAACCGACACCAACAACCGCTGCCACGGTGCACAAAGCCACCGCCACCACCACCACTACCTACCACCACTACAAAGGTTTGGCAACGGTGTCCCGGCTCTTAAAGAAAACAAGGATTCAGAAACCGCCAGTTACCATGGAATATTTAATGTTGCAGGGTCAAACATGGAGGGATGCTAAGACCACAGAACTAAAGTTCTTCAAGATGTAAGGAAAGCACTGCTAAACAAGGACAAGTACTCTGTTGACACAACCTGAACCTGATAATGTTGTTGATAAAATAGGTGTTTCCTAAGGTGACACCCTTTTCTGAGTGAGTGAGTATTAAAATTACGACATCAACACATTGTTTTAATAGTTTAAATTACATTTGCATTTAAAATTAAATATAAATAAACAAACGCCAATAGTTAAAACTTATTTCAATTCAAATTAAAATTACAATAACAAAAGGAAAACATCCTCCCCAAGGTTGGGATTTTTTTGGACAGAAGCCTCACCTATCCATGTATAAAAACAAGAATAAAACCAACTAATGCAAGATACACTTAGAAAAACAGGCATCACATAAAAAAAGATACTATGTAAATTTATAACGATACACATCATAGACCGATGACAAAAGTTCATCACCCCTCCATGTATCAAGCAAAAACTCAACTTCCAAATACAGATAATGACAATCACCATCAGAACCTTCAAAATGAATCCACTTTACAGACCAAAAAGATTGTCTCATACATGTAATTTTATCAATGGCTCCAATACACTGGGCCTTATCCCCAAACTGATAGATTTTAAATTACACAGTAGAAATTATACAGTAGAAAACCCGAAACATGTAATATTTACTATTACAAAAAAAAAATAAACGGGTGGTCTTACATATATACAAATGTAATTTGACTAAATTGTTTGTTTTCATGTTAATTGATTTAAGCTACATTGTCTAAACGAGTAATACACCAGAACATCTTAATTAATACAATTACACAGTCGAAATCATTATCACATTTATATTATTTTTAATCCTAAATTAATACAACCAGTCTGTTCAAATAACGACAGATGAGTTGCCCTTTTAGTCGCCTTTTACGACATGCAGGGGAACACATGGGCCAAATCCTTAACCCAGAACCCGCAGGGGGTCCCATTGTAGTCGCCTTTTACGACGTGCAGGGGAACACATCGGGCCAATTCTAAACACCGAACCCGCAGGGGGGGACACCATTTTCTGACATACTTTCCGACACCCTATGAATTCGAGAACCTTAACGGAATAAACCATATAAACTGTGTGGTTAATTATCGTATAGTTTCCGAATTCATAGGGTGTCAGAAAAGTTATGTCAGAAAAGGTTCCCCCCATGCGGGTTCGGGGGTTTAGAATAGGCCCGAAGTATCCCTGCATGTCGTAAAGGACGGACTAAAAGGGGCAACTGTCTGTTATGTGAACAGACGGGTTGTATTAATTAGGATTATATTTATAAAATGTGTAAGATTTCGACTGTGTAATTGAATTATTAGGATGTTCTGTTGTATTACTCGGTGTAAGTACAGGTAGCTTAAAATCAATTAACATGGAAAAACAACCAATTTATCAATTACATTTGATATATGAAGACCACCGAGTTTTTGTTTTGAATTAGTAAATAGTAGCATGTATTAGGGTTTCTACTGTATAATTTTACGGTGGTAATTTAAATCTATCAGTTTGGGCATTAATGCCCAAGTGAGTATTGGGGCCATTTATAAAATGTACATGATGAGACAAATCTATTGGTCTGTAAAGTGGGACCTCATGTTTGCATGTTCTGATGGGATTGTCGATTATCTGTAATTTGAAGTTGAAGTTTTTTGCTTGATACATGGATGAGTGAGGACCGTTGTCACGGTCTATTGATATGTGTATAGTTATAATTTATCAGTATATCTTTTTTTATTGATGATGTTCTAAGTGAATCTTTGCAATTAGGTTGGTTATCGGGTTTTATACAGGATAGGTGATGCTCTGGTCCATCACGTAATGATGTGTTTCCTTTTGTAATTGTTAATTGTAATTTGAATTGACATGAAGTTTAATATTGCGTTGTTTTTATAGTAGGTAAATGACAATGTAAGGACACGGATATGACACAATGGTGTTGAGTTGAGCGTTACATTTGAATACTCACTCTAAACCCCGAACCGCAGGGGGTCATTCCCATTTGTCGCTTTTACGACATGCAGGGGGAAACACATCGGGCCAATTATAAACCCCGAACCGCAGGGGGGCAACCTTTCTGACATACTTTTCTGACACCCTATGAATGGAAACCTTAACGGAATAAACAAAATAAACTGGTGGTTATTATTCCGTTTAAGGTTTCCGAATTCAAGGTGTCAGAAAAGTATGTCAGAAAAAATGTGTCAGATGTGTCAAGTTATGGAAACACCGATTAAATGCAAAGTGATTTCAAGGTGTAGTCTAGAAGGTGGTGTTTAACTCTACAAGAATATTAAAAACAAAAAATTAACAACAATATGGTCAGCATTCAATAATAGTGAAATCAATAACAGAATTGGACATACCCACTTTGGACATACTGCAAATGTCCTGGGTACTTCTCAGAAGTACATTTAGTAAAAAGAACCCTGGGTTGCCCAATAATGCACTTTTCTAAGTAGGGATTAGAATCTGACTCTCCAGTCATCTCAGATATTTAGGGACTCATTGCCCTATGAGTATCAATGGAAATTAAAGTATCTGGTTTTTATGATTTTGACCTTTGTTTTTTGATATGCTTAAAAGGTCAAACAAATGGTAGCATTCATAACATTCTTTATCAAAATATTTGTACACATTTGTCATTACCAAATTCTGTATACAGTATTATAATTATTTTATAGTACAATAAAACTTTCACAAATCACTAATAACAGCCATTGCAATGCATGAAACTTTCGCAAAGTAACATACTTTACTGCGTGGGAATTGAAGGTGGGTTGACACAAATCACCCAGGAGTATAAATGGTCCAGCATATGCTGGGAATGCAAAAAACAGACTCGCTGTGGTGGGCGGAGTGGCGCGAACCCCCCCACCAGCAACATTATATGAGGGAGTCGGGCCCAAACGCCAATGACAGAGCGATGGGCACTCCGCCTGCGGGCGCCCACCATTTGCATTTTTACAACAATCAGGTGAGATCTTCCATATGTTTTTCCCTCACATGGAAGATATTCCTTAAAGGTGGTTGTTTCGATTTGTGTAGTGTGTTCTCTAATTGATATGAGAGCCTGGCAAATGAAATACACCCCATCAAGACTGTGGGAAAAAACTTGCGGGGTTTGATGGTAGACGCACTAATGCATGTTGCAAAGCCCAATTCAATAGACCATTAACATCCTAAGTCACTCCTTTTGTGCCTGCAAATCCATTCCTGCGAGTCGTTGATGGACCTTAGTATTAAAACTCTAACCGATACAATTGCCACAGTGTCTCGTTAAGTTCTTGTAACAGTCAAAGCCGCCTATTTCAAATACCAGGCCATACCAACATGTTTACAAACATTGCTGTTAAACTGGTCTATACTGTCGACTAATAAAGTGGTTAACCACTAACACGGCGTTTTTTTTGTTTATATCTTGGGAAATGAAATGGATTTGACGGGCGCAAATTTCAAAACGACAATGAGAAAAATGTACGTCCTTTCATCTGATATCAAAATCGATACTACTTCCGGGGAGTAAGTCGGGGGTGGCGGTCCCAAAGACGATCGGAAACACGCACCTTTTTAAAACATCTGATTACAAATTTTGAGTTAATATTGTCACGCCATGTGGTTAGTATAGAAGGGGAAAATATGTACTAATTGGTTCATAGGGGACTGTGTTAATTAATGTGGCTATTATTGATTATTTCTTTAACTTTAAAAAAAAAAAAACATTTCCTGGGGTCTAAATTTTCACTGGAGCATGTGTAAAATATGGTTTTTTTTCTCAAATAAAAATCTTAATTTTGATGGGTGTAAAATCGGGGATGAGGTTTTGATTGGGTCACCAATCTTTGTAACTTTATTCTTAATCTGCCTAAGAGGACACCATAGTCAATCATGGTTATGATTTGCCATACACATGAGGTAGATGTTTCAACACAGGGAGAAAAGGAAAATCCTTTGCCAAACTTGTGCATTAAATACAGCACTGACTCCAAATAGACATAGTCCAGATATGAAATTAGGGGATTGGTTAATATTTTTTCACGCTGTAAAATATGAGAATAGGAACTAGTGTGAAAATCACACAACAAAAAAATTTTGGACAAGAGGTTCCTGGTTTTAACAGTACCACTGAGATGTGAAACTTGATTCGTGGGAGGTTTAGTACTTTCACGTGTAAAAAAAAAAAATTAAATATAGGATAAAAAAGATTTTAAAAATGTTGAAACCTTGTGGAGAACATTATTGTATTAAAATTGAAATATCCAAAATAATGAATGATATATCTAGGGAGATCACTTCATGCCGGATGTGTGACAAAGCGACCCTGGGTCACCCGTTGACCCTGCTTGGACGTCTCAGACTTGGAGTTTTATTTGGAGCATCGAAAGAACTAATTCTCCCCTGCCAACATAAATGGTTTGAATCCACCTTTTTAGGGGCGGCTAGGCAATTATTTTTATTGCAGTCCGTTTGAACCACATCACAGTGCGGGTTTATTGTTACTTTTGTTTTCCCATCGTCCATTCACGTCTGGCGTTTAGGTTTGGGGTAGCCACCTTTTTACGATTGTGCTTCACTCTCTGTCACGGGTCGGAAGGGGAAAGGATCGTCCATCGTGAATAATTTTATGCAGAAATTATGCAAGTGTATTCATACAAGTCTGATGATTCATCAGGGTCACGATAGTGACCAGGCACTAATTGTCACCAACCACTTTCATTGCTACTTGAGCTGTGCTGTATAAATCCAGTAAAGACAACATTCAAAATCAGACCCATGGGGGCAGATGAGAGTACATGTACTGAAAGGTTTCAGAATAAAACAAGAGTAAAATTCTGGAACTCTGGGAAAATTAGTATGAAGTATCTACAATAAGAGAAGGACAAATTCAAAACTTTTTGATGAGACCAATATTTTTGCATTTAAAGAGACAAGATTTGACTTTGTATGTTGTCGAAACATGGTGTAGTTTTGTATAAAGGGGATTGAACCCATTGGATGACTATAGGCATGTTGGTTTCTATAGGAATCGCCGTTTTGTCAGAGGTTCGCCCCTCGGGTGCGTATCACTTTCTTTTATAAGAAATCTCAGGTTGTGAATGTAACAAGACTTGTGAGTGATCTGAAAAATTTTATAGAGGCTAAAAATTGATTTTAACTCAAATACTAGTTTTAGCTACTATTTATAGACCTCCGAGCAAGCCCCTTATTCTCGTCAAGCGTAACAGATACTCTGATATCTTGAAACTGAATATGGTCAATATATATCCGATATCAAAGCCAGTTTATTTTGGTTGGGGATTGAGCTTGATTTATTGGTCGGTATGAAGTCCGTGATGACTGGGATATGATGTGTATCAACACGATGATTCTTTTACTAAAAGAGAGAAAATCGGATCATGTTGTGAATCGGTTTGGTCGGGATTTGTTACAATTATTGTTTTTTGTAATACGGGTTTGAAGATTGTTAATGGGAGAATTGATGCTGCTCGTTCAAGTTTTTTCACCCTTTATCAGGCACCAGGCCGCTGGGTAGTGACTTACGTGTTATGTAATATTCCCCTACACTACAAAGCTTTGTAAGGTGATGTGCACTCAAGACTTGAATCCGATTCTTTCCTACACCCTTTTCTATCAAGCTAGATCGTTTTGAAATACCAGGACCGCAAAACACCAAGGATATCAACACCTGTGTCATGTGATTCATGCTACAGATATGTATGGAATCATCAAGATTTAGTCAATCTTTTGTAGATAGGTGGGGGTCACCCTCAGGTTTTTAAAAATCATTTTTAACATTCTTCAAGCGCGCTTTAGATTTGGCCTCAAAATGACAAGCAGTGGTCAACATCTCTCCTGAAGGTTCGATTAGGTGGTAAAGGATGCGTCGTCCATTTTTGGGGTTTACGATAGGCAACTGCGGCGATAAAAACCAAAAATTAATTCCTGTTTGATGATGACTGTATCAAGTTCAAAAATAATGTGTCTCTAAAGAAACTTCCTGCTTTTAGATGAAGCCGCTCAGTGATGCTCTTAACGAGTAAAAGAAGTTAAGCGCACATATAAGTAAATTGTTTACAGTAAAAAAATGTGCAATTCAAAAGTGCCAACCAACAAGAAATTATGGATGTTTATTAAATCGTTTGCAGTAAGTGTTCTGGTATGACTTAAAGGGAGTTCTTCACCAGTTTCAAGGGAGATATCATTAGATGACGGGGATCATTACTTTGCAAATCTTTTCATGTTGATACTGAAAATGGGCACGTTCCACCCATGCTCAAGGAAAGCAGATTCACAACTGGAAGATTTTTCTAGATTCCCCAATAAAAACCGAGGAGATTAAAAAATGGTTATGATGCCCTTAAGACTGGTAAAGCTGCATGGATAGATGTGTCCCAGCCAAATTTTTCAAAGTTTAGCCCGCCAAATCCAGTTGACTGAAATTTGGTGAGGAGGATGCATGAAAATGTTCAATCAGATTCTTATTCAGGGTTTCTTTCCTCTTCAATGGGCATTCAAAGTTTGATGTTGCCCATTTTCAAAAAAGGGGGATATAAATAACACGTCGAATTATCGTTGGTAGTTCCCTGCTGAAGATAATAAGCAAAATTTTCGAAGGTTGTGTTAGATAAACTAAAACTTTGGGCAGGATGCTGAAAAATATTTTCCACCACGAACAAGCGGCTTCCGAAAAGGTTTTCGAACTATCGATAATGTTTTTATTTCGACACAATGATCAATAAATACCTTAGAGTTAAGATGAGGAGACTTTACGTTGGCTTTATTGATTTTTGTAAAGCGGTTCATCTGGTGGTAAATCATGATGCCCTGTTATTGAAACTTAAACAAGCGGGAATTGTTGGTAATGTGATAGATGTTTGAGTTCCATGTATATGCAATTAAATGCTTGTGTAAGAACACCTATTAGCATAACAACTGTTTTTCGTGTTAGGGCTGGAGTGAAGCAGGGTTCATTATTGTCACCAGTGTTTAGTTCGAAATTTTTCATTAAACGATCTGAGTACAAAGTTGAATGCTGCTGATATCAAAAAAGTCCAATTAATCATGTAAACATAATTTCATCTCCTTTTTGTGGATGATATAGTTTTAATAAGTGTTACCGTTTCGGTTTACAAAAAAACTCGAGATTTTGTCGACTACTGCGGCACCTGGGTTCTTGCAGTAAACATAGAAAAACTAAGATTCATGGTGTTTAAAGGGAGTGAGTGGTCAGTTAAAGCGTATAGAAAAATGGTAGGAAAAATGGTTCTAGAAAGGTTCGAAACTTGAAGTGGTAAACAAGTTAAAAGACCTGGTAATGTGTTGCTTGCAGCGCAATTGGTCAGGGCACAGGAGGTATACAGCCTCTCAGGCTAACAAAAGTATTTTTGGTCTCAAAAGGATTTCAAAAATTATAGTCATCTCCTTTTATGTGCTTTTCAAATTTCAATGCAAAATCAAACATATTCGTTATTGGGAGGGAAATCTGGGGAACATCCGAATCCCAATATTGAAAAGAATTCCATATGAAATTTGTCGTTATGTTATCGGTATTTCAAATCATAAATCAGCTCCACCACCTGCTATATGGCGGGGGAACTCGGGAGGTAGTCCATATTGGCACAATTATGCTTTTATTGAATATTAAATAATGGTTCGATTTAGTATCCCTAGATAGAAATAGATATTTGTATCAATGCGATGATTTTCAATTAGAAATGCAGAAAGAGGCAAGGAAGTTGGGCTTTGCACGTATCAAAAATATTTTTTTCGTTTATGGATTTGGTGGTGTGAGTATGGGGGCACAAGTGTTGGCAAAGTCAATTGTTTTGTTGACGTTTTAAAATGAGAAGGTCAACGATGTCAATTTCAAAAATTGGCAACAAAACGCAATTAACACCTTTACTTCACTAAATTTTTAGAGTCAAAATAAAGAGGACTTTGGTTTGTGTCGAAGATTACTGATCTTGTTTGAGAAAAAAGTCATCAATAGAATCCTCCTCAACAAGCAAGATTGGAATTCTTAATCTTGAATGTGAACGGTGGTAGATGGTTAAAATATTCCCCAAAAATGAAGAGTTTGTAAAGTATGTGATACAGGAGAGATAGAAGATCTTTATCATTTATTATCAAATGTCCTGCTTATAATTGTGTTAGAAATTGTTTATTAACCGATTGTATGCCAAATACGTACTACTTAAAATCACTGTTTCGGTCAAAAAATCAGCGTACTATCGCTTCACTCTCACAATTTATTTATTGTGCGTACAAAATAAGGCAAACTACATTGCCTCCTCATCATTAGAATGTAATGAATTTTGTATTGTAAGGCCATTGGCCTAAATATACTGTGTTAATAAAATCTCTTCGTTTGAAGAGAACTGAACTAAACTGAATATCCAGTAAAGACAAATTCAAAATCAGAACCCATGGGCAGATGAGTACATTGTACTGAAAGGTTTTCAGAATAAAACAAGATTCAAAATTCTGGAACTCTTGGGAAAATTAGTATTGAAGTGTATACAATAAAGGAGAAGACAAATTCAAACTTTTTGAGAGACCAATATTTTGCATTAAAGAGACACTGGCACATTTGAAAAATAGTGAGCCCTCTATATTTTCCCAAAATTGATATTTTTGTATGGTTGTAAAGCCTTTATATACATTTGCCCAGGGGAACAAGGCTGTGTATCACAAAATGCTCCTTTAAGAGTATCACACACACATCCCAAGGAGTACCTTTACCTTTACCTGGGCTGTTGCATCCACTGTTGGATGTAGCCCTCTTCAAGCAAATGCCATCTTCTTCGGACTTTAGCATCTCTGGTCCATGTGGTGCCCAGATATGACGTCAAGTCATCCCTCCATCTTCTCTTTTGTCGGCCTCTTCTCCTTTTTCCTGATCTTGGCTGCCATTCTGTCACTCTCTTAGTCCATCTACTGTCTTGCATTCTTGACACATGCCCCGCCCATCTCCATCTCCATTTTGCTTCTTTTATTTTCTCGAGTATGTCTTTGACTTTGGTTTTGCTTCCGATTTCGGTATTTCTGATTTTGTCTCTTAATGAGATGTGTAGCATTTGTCTCTCCATGGCTCTTTGAGTGGTAACGAGTTTCTGCTCAAGCTCTTTGGTTGTGGTCCAGGTCTCTGCACCATAGGTGATAGTGGGCAGGATACTCTGATTGAACATACGAGTTCTTAGTGACATTGGTAGAGTTTTGTCACAAAGGATGTCACGATATTTGCCAAAGCAGCTCCAGCCAGCCTTTATACGTAATAGGATCTCTTCCTGGTGTTGTTTTCCATTTTTACTGCCTTGCCTAGATACTTGTAACTGTCCACTTTCTCTATCACATCCTCTCTATCACAAGGAGTACATTGTAAGTCAAAATCTAAGCATCTTATTTGAAAATTGCAATCCTTAAAATAAGTCCAATGGTGGTACATCTGTTTCAGTAGTATGATGTTGTTGATTTGGTGATCAGTTCTTGAAAAATAGGAGAGAATGATGATCAGTGCCGGGGGGATTCAACTTGACTTGAAACTTGGTACATTTTACCTGTAAAGAGGAGGTCATTCCACGTAAATACCAACAATGTAAGTGAGAAAGGCAAAACATTGGTCCAAATTACCATGAAAATACAACATTTGGCAAATTTGGTGATAAAAATGTCACACCAAATGATGAAAGTGTTCAAATTTTAAGAAAATTTTGATCATTTTATTGAAATATTTATCTAAAACAGGTCAATCACTGATACATTTCTTTAAAATAATAATTTAGTTCAAAATTATTTGAAAAACTGAGTATAAGCTGAACAGAAAGTGGGTCAAATATTAATCTTTCCCACACACAGGTGTTGAAAAAAAAAATATGCGCTTGGGTGGATTGGAACCGGCGAACTCCGTATCATCAGAACGGCGCTCTTCCAACTGAGCTTGATAAGCCTGGGTTGGTAGAGGAGTGATAGATATCACTTAGATGATATCAATTGCTCCTCTTCCAACCCAGGCTTGATAGCTCAGTTGCTTGGAAGAGTGCCGGTCTGGTATATGGAGGTCACCAGTTCCAATCCGCCCAAGCGCACATTTTTTTTAACACTTGTGTTGTGTGTGCTGGCTATCTCCAGGGAAAGATTTATCAATACTTGTCTTCTTGTCTGCCTGGAGAACTAAGTACCGTAACCACTCTGGTGTAAGCCCACCCCCATTTTCAAGAAAATGTAGGAACTAGCATGCACTCGGGCATAGGCCCAGGTGGTAATTTTGGCATTCAGAACACATAACATATGGCAGTCATTTCATTGCAACCTAGCAGAATGTGACCCTTCCCTAACAAATGCAGTGCAGCACTGCTTTTCAAGTCATTTGTGCACACTATTGACTGGCAAAACTCAACACCAACCTAGTCTGATAGTTAGTGCAATGAAAAACAAAATTGATTTACTGTATCACGTTTTATATCACAAAAAAATCTGTAACCGCCAATGGCGGTATGGACGGATTGCTTTTTCTCCCTAGGGTATGTGCAGCTCTGGGGCGTTGACTAATATGGGTGTACATTGTGTATGTATTGTCTATACTTGACGCAAGGTGGAGACAAAAAAGTCCATAAGCCAGTCTGCCTGCATGGAAGGCACTTGAAGCTAAGTGGACTGTTGGACCCAACCTCAACAAAACTCCATATCGGGCAGTTAGGTGGTCGCCTAGGAGAATATCAGAGGCATAGGTCTAAACACTTTCGGTCTATACTCAAATTATATTGAGTTTGGCTACTCTACATCTAGAAAAAAAATGACTTATTTGTGAAATGTTGACCTTTTTTGACATTTCCCCACCCCCTGTCAGACCCAGGGGAGGACCCTGGGGGAATGAATTACATGGTTAGTAGGGGCTTGTGCCCTCCAACAATATATCTAAGTTTGGGTACTCTAGCTCATCTGGAAAAAAATATGGCAAAATGTTTACCTTTTTGGTGAAATGTTGACCTTTTTTGCAATATCCTGTAATTATAGCACCAACTGCGAGGATTGCATTTATTTTGGGGCACTCTGTATGGCCACTGTTTTGCAATTTGTTCATTTTTTACAAGATTACAAAATTTCTTCCACATTGTAAAGCAAAATAAAATTTGGTATCTATATTAGGCCAATGGTTAAAATGATATAAAAATCTCAAATTATTTGAGGTTAGTAGGGGAACAAGGCTGTGTATCACAAAATGATCCTTTAAGAGTATCACACACACACATCCCAAGGAGTACATTGTAAGTCAAAATCTAAGCATCTTATTTGAAAATTGCAATCCTTAAAATAAGTCCAATGGTGGTACATCTGTTTCAGTAGTATGATGTTGTTGATGTGGTGATCAGTTCTTGAAAAATGGGACAGAATGATGATCAATGCCCGGGGGATTCAACTTGACTTGAAACTAGGTAGATTTTACCTGTAAAGAGGGGGTCATTCCATGTAAATACCAACAATGTAAGTGAGAAAAGCAAAACATTGGTCCAAATTACCATGAAAATACAACATTTGGCAAATTCTGGTGATAAAAATGTCACACCAAATGATGAAAGTGTTTAAATTTTAAGAAAATTTTGATCATTTTATTGAAATATTTATCTAAAACAGGTCTATCACTGATACATTTCTTTAAAATAATAATTTAGTTCAAAATTATTTGAAAAACTGAGTATAAGCTGAATAGAAAGTGGGTCAAATATTAATCTTTCCCACACACAGGTGTTGAAAAAAAATATGCACTTGGGCGGATTGGAACCGGCGAACTCCGTATCATCAGAATGGCGCTCTTCCAACTGAGCTTGATAAGCCTGGGTTGGTAGAGGAGCGATAGATATCACTTAGATGATATCAATTGCTCCTCTTCCAACCCAGGATTGATAGCTCAGTTGCATGGAAGGTGCCGGTCTGGTAATATGGAGGTCGCTGGTTCCAATCCGCCAAAGCGCACATTTTTTTCACAAATCATAAAGTAGCAACCATTATTATTCTTTTAATACTAACTTTGTATTGCTTAGTGGGGAGAACCTGGGAGACTATAACTTTTGTTTAAAGAAATAGAAGATGTTCAAGTCTTTACAAGGAGTCTCTACTTGGCCTTGCTGGTGTGAAAAGTGTCTAATCAGTTTCTTCCAGCAATTTGTTATATTTAGGCCTTGTGAATCAATGCAAGTTTAATTATGCAATTGCATGGGGTAGGTAGGGGGTCCCTGAATGGTTATTTTAAATTATTTCACTATATTTCATTCACTCTATAATATAAAACCAAAAGTGCAAGTCATTGGCTTTAAAATAGGAAATTTTTAAATGACTTTTTTAGTTTCTTCCGCTTTCAGTGGAAGAAACTGGAAGAAATCTATTTCTTCCAAGTGGAAAAAACGCGAAAAAAAACATGTTTTTTTCCACCTGTTGAAGAAACTGGCGAACCCTGCACTCGGGGAATAAGCCCACTAGCATACACTCGGGCATAGGCCCAGCTGGTAATTTTGGCATTCAGAACACATAACATATGGCAGTCATTTCATTGCAACCTAGCAGAATGTGACCCTCCCCTATCAAATGCAGTGCAGTACTGCTTTTCAAGTCATTTGTGCACACTATTGACTGGCAAAACTCAACACCAACCTAGTCTGATAGTTAGTGCAATGAAAAACAAAATTGATTTACTGTATCACATGTTTTATGTCACAAAAAATACAGTAAAAAATTAAAGAATAACTTGCAGGTCTGAAAACAAGTTATGTTTAAAACATTTAATTTTATTGTAATTTTTTCTCTGATATTTGTTTCCAATGTTCTAGCCCCACCCCCGGGTATAACCCCCCTCTCTTTTAAGTAAAATCTCCATTTGGGGGGTGGGATTATACCCTAGTGGTTATAGTACCGTCAGACACTGATGTCACAAAGCCGGAAAAATGTTCTTTAAGCATAGTATCTCCCCCAGATTCACAAGAAGTCCACAAAATGTCACAGAAAGGCCTTTTAGGCTTTTATTTACAGAAGGACAATTCTCCTCAAAAAGTCCACTGTAGTGGTATTGGCAGGGATGTCCTGGATTGTCCAATATAAAGACAGATTTACATAAAGCACTCGGGTATAAGCCACCCCCCAACAAGGAGATTTAGATACAAAATTGCAATATCATTTCAGAGCATAATTATTCACCAGATACCATTTTATGGTATTTACAACTTTTGTTGTAGTCAGATGATTATGTACACTTTGTTGTACCCCCCAGCCGATCTTAAAACATTAAAAATAAAAGTTTTTTGCCTACAATCCTCCAAGTAATTCTAGTAAACAGCCATCCCAATGCATTGGGCCCTCCTTTGATGCAGTGGCATATACTGCACTGGCCCGCGTCTGAGGGGGCAATTTCCCATTTTTGGGAAATTCTCCCTCTCAGGGGGGGTCAAAAGGCAATTTTCCCGGTCCATAGGGCCCTAAAAACGCTGAATTTAGCATATTTTTGTCAATTTTTTATCATTCACGGCCAAAGTCGGTCGTGGGTGGGGCCTCTAATACGAATAGTTTTTCCAAGTGGTTTGAATGTTATTTGTTTGTGTAATTACTACTAAAGCACATTGTTTCCTGAATCTTAGCACTTGGGCTTATACCCATTGTACGCTAAGTTTTCCTGATTTTCTTAAAATTGAGGGTGGCTTTTATACCGACGGTGGGCTTTATACCCTAGTGCTTACTGTACAATAGTGCATCATAGGATAGTCCTTCAACATGATTACATCAGGCTCATCCACCAAGGACACGTTTCATTGTGTTTGTACTTTACATACATTGACATGATTTGACCTTGTGTGATCGGGGGTAATCCTAATCATACCCAAAACCCAAAGGGGTGTATTTTCTAAATACCTTGATTATGAAAGCTCTGAACTGTGCCAAGGAATTGAGATATTAATAGCTCATAGTGCTTATTGGGCTGCTTTCAGTCCCTTAGTAACTTGTAGAGTATGTTAGGAAATACCTTGCAAAGGAATAATGTTATTTTTGGTTCACGAAGAAACAGGCTTCAGAAGATTTTTTTTGGTGTCCTTTCGGACTTTGGTTCAGAAACTATGCCGTTTTTCAGCCAAATAAAGTTCGTTTGCCACTTTTAGAGTAGTATAAGTAGCCATGCCACAAACTCATTATAGCAAACATAATTCACACATGCCAAAGTCAGTTATTATTGATTTTTGACTTAAAATTAAATCAAAACCGAATCAGTTTTAATAAAATGGTCTATTGGTTCACAAGTTTTGAAGGTACGTTCGCACACGTTTGCCAAGTGTTGGAGGGTATACGCTCATTTGCAATTGTTATAGGGTATCCACTCATGTTCTCGAAGTGTTTTAAAGGTACGCACACACTTCGCAAGTGTTTTTTTTAGGGTAGGACAACACTTTCGCAAGTGTTTTAGGGTAACGCAGCACACTTCGTAAGGTTTTAAGTACGCACACCTTTTCAAGTGGTAACACGGCCGCACTTTTCGCAAAGTGTTTTTTTAATAGGGTATGGCACACAGCTTCGGCAAGTTTTTTAGGTATGCACACACTTTCGCTAGTGTTTTAAGGTTTACCGCACACACTTTTTCAAGTGTTTTAGGGTACCACACGCACTTTTCGTGACATGTTTTTAGGTTACGCACATTTGTTTGCAAACTTGTGTTTTTTAGGGTATGCTTGCTCTTTCAGAAATGTGTTTTAGGTCACGCACGCATTTGCAGGACTTTTTAGGGGAGCAGTGTGGTTCGTGTTTTTTAGGGGATGCACGCGCATTCACAAGCATTAGAATGCACGCACTGCAAATGTGTTTTAAAAAGCGACCATGTGCGTTTCGCAGTTTTTTAAGGGGATGTACACACATTTACTCACAAGTGTTTGTAGGGGTTGCCACGAAACATTCCCAAGTCCAGTTTTTTGTGAAAATGCATGATAGATACCACGATCGAATGCACTTGGTCCATTATGAGCACATAATACAAATTTTATGTTTTCCAGCTCACACATGTACATGGAGTGAATGGAATGGAGAGTGGTGAAAGAACCGTTTTTGCTATATTGGGTTCTTGGTTAACCTGTCTTATTACCTGTCTGAAGAGACTTTCCCATCTGAGTGTCTATCGACATCTTCAACCACCACCTTGCAAGACAACCACCCGGACAACCACTGCCACATAGTCCTATTAATTCTTCTCTTCAACCTCTCCAAGATGTCTCATTTTGATAGCATGGAGGCTCACAGGGACACATGGTGTGGTTACCCTGAGGCCGGGAATGCTCTTAAACAAAATAATCAATCCTGAATGGCAGCAGGTCCCTTAAAGGTGCAACAAGAGATTTTTGAGGCACCGCACATATTGTGTCATACGAGTAATTTCATATATACTAGACTCAATAGTTTTCTTTTCCTCTTACCCTAACGCTTGTTTTTGGGCTACAGAGGTCTAAAAGAGAGAAAAAAAATGCGATTTTAATTTGCTTAAATATATTTCATATGGCTCTTGGTTTTTTTTAACAATACCAAAAAGCTAATGACACTTTGACGGAGCCCCACCACACAAAATGTGTATCAGCAAGCTGAATTATTTTGTAATGTATATGAATTAAGACCTAGCTTCTGCTTCCCATAGCTTAATAAAAGTTGGGTTGATTCCTCCATGTATGTGCTGGACATGCGTAACAGCCAAATGTTGACGAAATGTTTGTCCAACCAAGCAAATAGTAACAATTTGAATTATGCTGCCATTGGTCAAAAAAGAACACATTTGATTTTTCATATTTCATCATAGCAGATCTGTCACACATTGTTAGTCTTTTTCAGATATAGTGGCCTCCACATGTTTCACTTTTCTAATGAGGTGGTCAATCAAAAATGATGTTGCGGGACGTTCCATTTTTTCCGTCAACCTTTCACACCAACATTTACCGAGCATTGCCTAATTAGAGGCAAGGTGTATCAATTGCTTAGCATGTACAAATTATGTTTTCGTCTATACCATAATATATGCAACAAAATAAATTCTGATATCGCAATTATTTTTTTTAAAAAATCATGCACTTATAAAAAAAGATACTTTTCCTTCCGTCACATTTTTTGTACATCCCGACAACATCACATTCTGTTGCCTAGGCGACAGCTACTTGACCTCAGATTTATTTATATATTTCACTAAAGTGCCGATAAACAAACACACTTCCCAAAGATCCAGGTAACACTTCCCCATCTTTTTAGTTTTCCTGTATGATCCGGTTGACATTTTTTTTTTTCCGTCAATAACTTGTAACATCCGCAACACTAGTAACGACCGCAACACAATACAAGGTTTTCTCTATAGAATAAAATCAAGAAGATATCTCTATTTGGTTAATTTACCACATGATAAATTATAGGAGCAAACTTTTTTTGAAACTTAATTTTTACTTACTTTATACTATTAATTTTAGTTTTGCAAATGTGGTTGCGGACGTTACTTTCGTGTCAATGTTGCGAAAAATAATCATTAAGTTTTTGAATGCTGTTTTTTTTAATTTTTTAGTTTTTAATTGTTCTTCTGAAAATCTTTTAACAGTATTTATTGTAACCTATTTTCATTATTTAGACTAAAATAAATCAATCTATAGAAGTTTATTTTAGTGAAAAAATATCATTTTATGATTTAAATTGTAATTTTAGCCATTCTTAAATGACGTCATTGACTTTGCATCTTGAATATAAGCTAATGTGACATGTACTAAAACACACTGTAAGATAGCCCGTATTTCAATAAATTTAACGTCTTTTTAATTTCTTTACCTCCAAGAGTTACGTTTTCAGCATTAGAATCACACTTGCTTTTGTTGCGGACGTACATTTGAACTGGTGACAACAAGCAAGCAGATCGTACCTATAATCAGTGCTATATAATTTTAGAAGAGTAGATGCTGGTTTTAATTTTTATTTTAACAATTCAGAAGCTAAGAAAAGAATTAAGACAACAACAATACAAAACAGTAATATCAAAAGCCAAAATGAACATTAAGAATATGTTGCGGACGTGACCACCTTGTCAAGCTATTGAAATGGTCCACATGCTACAGTTGCCTATGTCCAGTAAATATTAGAAAAGTGGCAGAAGAATAACTTATAATTGACCCCAGAACCTCTAAGTTAATTCTGTGAAGTTAAACCATGCGGCCGTAATATAAATTTTCATTACCAATTATGAAATAAAACAAGCACATTCCTTTATTTTTTACTATATTTTAAGCACCAAATTAGCTCAAAAGTTACCAAGGATTTTATTTGTAATTGTTATTTCCAAAATAAATTTTAGAAATACCTAACAGGATTTGTACTGAGCTGATTTAACAGTTTTATTACATTAAACACCTCACTTTAACATCATGACTCATGAACTCTATCAATATGGAGACTGGCTATTAAATATAACATCAAATTAAGTGTTTAATATGTACAAACACAAATTAAATAATTTTTTATTACTTTAATTGATTCCTGTAAAAGTACCAATATTTTTTATTTCATGTTCGATTTTGATGTAAAAAGTTTTGGACACACACAGTGGATATTATCGCAAATGTTTTTAAAACTGTCCCTTGGAACAGTCACAATCAGGAGTTACGTCCAAAACAAAATGTAACGTCCGCACAACATATTGATAACTTTGATTAATTTGGGAGCTGAAAGGGTAGGTTTTCAGGGTGTTAGTTACTAGAGTTTTGGTGTAATTTGTAGGCTAATTACAACAAGTTTAAATTTTTGAAAAAGTAAAATTATTTCATTTTTCTCTTCTAAAATGAGAAATGCATTATGTGCTAAATAATATGGAAATTTAATATGGAACCTTTATTATCAAATATTTTACACATATATGCATTGTAACATACCTTTTGTATGTAAAATATTAGTTTGCATAAAGTCATTGCTAACTAACATTGAAAGTTTTAATTTAACACCATAAATGTCTTGAAAGACAGTGCAAACTTAGGCATTGTTGACATCATGTAACGTCCGCAACACAGGCAATGATCAGTCAGAAATATTTCACTTCAAAGAGTTTTTCCAAAATGTTTGGTGCAAGTAATTACTTCAGTTGGTTGTATGCACATATGAAGTAATACAAGGATTAAGCCTGTTTTTAAATTTTTTAGACAAACTTTTTGATGTCAAAATCAGTGAATATGAGGATTTTAGCATTCCTTTAATCCTTTGGCTCTAAAAATTTTTCTAGTGACCACAGAAACATGAAAATTGGCATAAATCAACCTTATTGCTTGATGTACGTGTCACCCTATATCATTTGGGTCATCAATATGCTAAGCAATAGCAACTTGAAAGTGGTCTCATTATGAAAGGTGTTTATTAGAAAATGGAGGTCATGCTCTACAGTTCAAATCTGTAACATAATCAATGTAAGATTAAGCCTCAAAACATTTCTTTTCATAAAATATGGTTTGTCTAAGTTAAAAAACAGTATATGAAAGGTCTCTACAATGTACTTCAATTTTCACCCCCTTGGTTGACACTTTTGGTATATGTTAAAAAAACCAGTGCCATATACAACATAGGCTGAATTTCGTATTTGCTCCTATATGAAATTAGAAATTTCACAATTTTTGTACCAAAGGAACATTTCTCGGGTCTCAGCCTAATCCTTTCAGATGGGGATATTTTTGATGGAAAGCTTTAGATCAAGGCAAAAATCATAATTTTTGATTTTTTTAGGGACACTTGACATGTGAAATCTCTTGTTGCACCTTTAAGGCTTAATGTAGGGCACTTGCTCAAGAGGTCAATAGGTTAAAGGTGGGTGACCCAATCAAGGTCTGATTTTTCATATTCATGTTTTCCATCTCACATGGAAGCATATCACCAAAAACGTGATTTTTGAGTTAAAACAGTTTAGCCCTTTTGGATAATGGAAGCAAAAATGTGCACTAAATTGGCCCATAGGACAGTGTGTGAATGTGGTATACCAAATTTCAAGATGTGTTTATTCATTACAACATTTCCTGGGGCTAAAATTTCACTGAGGTAATGAGAAAAATATGAACTTTCTTCTGATACCAAAATCTAAAGTTTGATTGAGTAAAGTGGAGGAAACGAGGTTGTCGACTGAGTCAGACCTGTTCTCCAGAAGAACCCAAGTATGCAGAGAATACAAAATTACACATGCTTGGATGATCTGGAGGACAAACAATATCCATTCAACATAATTTACCCCAATAGGTCTTTATAATCCTGCACTCAGGCCCGTACGTGGGGTGGGGGTGTGCGGAAATTCCATAAAAGGGGAAAAGGTACACTTTTTGCTGAATCTTTTGTTAAAAAGGTCCAAAATTTAGAAGATTTTGCCAAGATAGTCCACTTTTTGGTGATGAAATGTGATGCGATCTGGGAAAACCCGCCAAATGGTGGGAAATTTATATTTTGAGTTTTTACTATCGCTGCAGAGTTTGATATATTAAGTTTCCATAACTGTTTACTTCTTTCTTCTTTGATACACACATCAAAAGTTACGCCTTATACAATCTGACAAAAAATAAAGTACAATATAACAGATTTTGGTAGACGTTTCATATAGAAGTCCCATTGATGCAAATGAGGTATTGCCATTCATTCCGTCAAGCACTACTGCACAACGTCACACAGTGCATGACGGGATCAATTGTAATAACTCATTTGCCTCAATGGGACTTCTATATGAAACGTCTACCCAGATTTTAAGCTATTTTCTTTATTTTTTCAAAACTGTCATGTGCGACATGTGGCGGGGTTTTCCCAGATCGCATCACAAATGTTCAGAAAGTCCATAAAAGGGCCATTTCAGGGGGTTAGGTCCACTTTTACCAAAGAGGTCCACTTTTTCGAAGTCCCGCACCCCCAAAGTAAATCCTGTGTACGGCCCTGCCCGCACTTGCCTTAAAAGGTGGCCATATTAGCTAATGAGATCAAAGCTATACTAAATTCTCACAATGAAACATTAATTCTGTCATAAAATAACCAGAATTATAAAATTTGTGTTAGAGATTCTGAAATGACACAAAAATCTTTAGGTAATTTCAATTCTCATTTTGTCACTTAAAGTGAACCAAATTGACACAAATGCCATCAAAAACAATTTGGTCCCTTAGAGGCCGAAGAAAACACCCCCTCCCTGCCCCCTCCTTTTCTGGAGGTCACTCAAAATTGGCCTAAAATAGCCCCAAAATCTGAAAAATGAAAAAATTTACAAATAAAATTAATTTTCTAAAAAAAACAAGGGCGGTTCTCGAACCACAAAGGTCCCCCGCCCGTCGCGGTAGTAAATGGAGCAAAATATCATTTTAAGATCACAGGGAGAATTGTGATGGAAATAAGTGGTTCTCAAACAACTGAGGCTGATGCCATAGCAGTTGCAATTTGACGGTATCAAATCAAATGTTGACTATAATGACATACAACTTTTGGTAGGTTATTTGACCTTAGATGACCCTACTTGACCTTGAAATGACCTTCAAAATTTTCGGCAATGAATGCTTACTACACCCATCAGTTTTCATGACCATAATACCATGTGTATGGATTTGACTTTGGATGACCCCACATGACCTTGAAATGACCATCAAAAATTTTTGGCACAGTGAATGTTGACCACACCATCAAGTTTCATCATCCTACCACATGTATACTTAATGATTTGACCTTGGATGACCCCACATGACCTTGAAATGACCTTCAAATTTTTTGGCACTGAATGCTGACTACACCCACCAAGTTTCATCATCCTACCACAATTGACAAGGGTTATAGCAATTTAATTCAATTTGACCTTGAATGACCCCGCATGACCTTGAAATGACCATCACATTTTTCGGCACTGAATGTTGACCACATCCACCAAGTTTCATCATCCTACCACAATTGACAAGGGTTATAGCAATTTAATTCAATTTGACCTTGAATGACCCCGCATGACCTTGAATGACCATCACATTTTTCGGCACTGAATGTTGACCACATCCACCAAGTTTCATCATCCTACCACAATTGACAAGGGTTATAGGAATTTAATTTGACCTTGAATGACCCAGCATGACCTTGAAATGACCATCACATTTTTCGGCACTGAATGTTGATCACAACCCCCAGAACCTCAAATTACAAAATAAAAACTACATGCATTTTGTGCATGCAATGTGGAAAACTTACATGCACAAATCAAATGATACATGCACAATCACATGTCTTCAAGGAAAACCTTACAAAGTGCTTCCCGATTATAATTATCAAGTTGAGAGACGTACACACACGTCTTAAAAAAACTCATTGGCAAAAAGGTATTGATGCGCTATATTCACACACATGCTAAGTAGGCCATAGATTAGGAAACAAGCAAATATAGAATTCCAAGGCCCGACCCCCTCAGATGCACTGGCCAGGGGCAAATGTTTTGTAAATACCTTTATTAAAGGCTTGTGAATTCCATGGTAGCTAATACTAAGCTAAATTACAGATTTTATGACTTTTACAGCTAATATTTTCAGTTGTTTTCTATGTTAAAAATGCATGCTGATAATATATATAAAATTGATTAAAAATCAAATTGCATGCACACTGTGCATGTAGACACTCTACATGCACAAAGAAAAAGTTACATGCATACTTGCACGTGTGCACCCAAGTAATTCGAGCTCTGACACCCACCAAGTTTCATCATCCTGCCACAATTGCCAAGGGTTATAGCAATTTAATCCCATTTTTGACCAAATTTGACCCTATTTTTGACCATATTTGACCTTTGACCCATGCCACAAGCCCCACCTCTGAACTCATCCACCTCCTTCTTGGGCGACATCTATGCTGTGAAGATGGACACCCATACTTGCTTAGATCAAACGATATCGTGCTTACAAGGCTTATAACAATATTTATAACCCTATTTTTGACCAAATTTGACCCTATTTTTGACCATATTTGACCTTTGACCTATGTCACATGACCCACTTTATATCACAGCCAACGCCTACTTGAGATGCATCTATGTTGCGAAGATGGACACCCACACTTGCTTAGATCCAGAGATATTGCGTGGGACACACACATACACACGGACGCAGGGCATTTCTATAGTCCCCCTTTGCCAACTAAAGTTGGCGGGGGACCAATTAGCCAAAATTGATAAATTTGGGCTAAAAACAGGCTGATTTTACATGCTTTTTAGGAAAACAAATTCTGCAAAACTGAAAAATCAGGTTGGTGGGGCCTGTAAAACAGATTTTTTTTTTCATCGCCTTAGCTAAAACAATGTTACTTACAAAGATTGATGTGTTTGATTGACAGAGTTATCATGGTTCAAGCATGAATACAAGATACCAAAAAACAAGATACAAAATCAAAATTAAGCATAGCAAAATGTCCCGCAAAATGTAGCTGACAAGATTACCCAAAAGATCAAATAAATTTGATAACAGGAAATTGAAACGCATCCTACGATAGCTGTGCTTGTGAACGGGACAAAGCGGGCAATAGCGGGACAAAAAATCTGGAGGAAATTCATTACTTATGGATTACCATGACACCCTCCCAAGGGAACTGCTTAAAATGAACAGACGGGATGCTTGAATATTTTGAGCAACTGAAAATTTGTTTTTATTATCACGTTTTCAAGAAAAACAATTTTTTCACAAAATAATGAAATTTTTGCCACAGCAGCAAATCTGACGCGCGCTCCAACAGGAAACTAAAAATGAATAAAATTCCCTTGGCCTTAATATGGTAAATATGAGGTTATTTTTGGTAAAAGCA